>JACXGI010004109.1:0-26435 GCA_016801175.1 Esox masquinongy
AAATACAGCAACCCATCTAATAAAACAACCCATCTAATACAGCAACCCATCTCATAGAGCAGTATATTAAATACAGTCACCCATCTAATAAAACAACCCATCTAATACAGCAACCCATCTCATACAGCAGTATATTAAATACAGTCACCCATCTAATAAAACAACCCATCTAATACAGCAACCCATCTCATACAGCAGTATATTAAATACAGTCACCCATCTAATAAAACAACCCATCTAATACAGCAACCCATCTCATACAGAAGCATATTAAATACAGTCACCCATCTAATAAAACAACCCATCTGTTTCACTAAGATATATGCAGTGTACACAGAATGAAGCCAGAATCATTACACACTCTACCTGTCACCAAACTCTTCTTGATGGTTTTCAGCAAAGGGAAAGACTACTAAACTAGATAACTCAATTGGCACATTTCTGTTATTTATGGGTCAGCATTTCTGTTAACTTTGGACACAGTAAATATAGTTCTTACCTCTTTTAACCTACTAGTTGTAATTCAAACGTCTAGGCAGAGATAAGTGTTGCAAAGAAGAGGTTCCACTATTAAGCCTTGTGGCGTTAAACTTCAAGATGCCATTTAGAACTCCTGTGATAGGATATGTTGAGGCTATACCAATAATTACCAAGCTGCCAGTAACTGTAGTTAAAGGTTTCAAAAAGTCAGCACATTGCTGCACATTACGATCTGCGACTCTGCCCTTTAATAAAAAGAAAATGGTTACACTTGAGAAAAGCAGTGGAAGGTATGACAGTAACATTAAAAACTAAATATGGACCAGAGTCATTTGGAATATGGTATTCACCATAGTTTGCATGGGGGAACGGTGAAATCAGAACTACATATTGAGACACACAGGGAACAGACCCAGTGGCAGTGTTACGGGCCCGCAAGGACATTTACAGCTGTGCTCATAAGTTTGCATACCCTGGCAGAAATTGTGAAATTTTGGCATTGATTTTGAAAATATGACTGATCATGCAAACCCTGTCTTTGATTTAAGGACAGTGATCATATGAAGCCATTTATTATCATGTGGTTGTTTGGCTCCTTTTTAAATCATAATGATAACAGACATCACCCAAATGGCCCTGATCAAAAGTTTACATACCTTTGAATGTTTGGCCTTCTTACACACAAAAGGTGACACACACAGGTGAAAATGGCAATTAAAGGTGAATTAATGAATCTGTGTCTTTTTAAAGTACAATTAGTGTCTGTGTATAAATAGTC
Source organism: Esox masquinongy (assembly GCA_016801175.1). Taxonomy (NCBI): domain Eukaryota; kingdom Metazoa; phylum Chordata; class Actinopteri; order Esociformes; family Esocidae; genus Esox; species Esox masquinongy. The sequence goes on from JACXGI010004109.1 coordinate 1,259, forward strand.
AATGAGTTTGTTAGCTCTCATGTGGATGCACTGAGCAGGCTAGATACTGGGCCATGGGGAGCAGAAAAGAACTGTCAAAAGACCTGCGTAACAAGGTAATGGAACTTTATAAAGATGGAAAAGCCTTGCAAATGCCAATCAGTACTGTTCAATCACTTATTAAGAAGTGGAAAATTTGTGGATCTTGATACCAAGCCAAGGTCAGGTAGACCAAGAATGATTTCAGCCAAACTGCCAGAAGAATTGTTCGGGATACAAAGAAAAACCCACAGGTAACCTCAGGAGAAATACAGGCTGCTCTGGAAAAAGACGGTGTGGTTGTTTCAAGGAGCACAATATGACGATACTTGAACAAAAATGAGCTGCATGGTCGAGTTGCCAGAAAGAAGCCTTTACTGCGCTGATGCCACAAAAAAGCCCGGTTACAATATGCCCGACAACACCTTGACACGCCTCACAGCTTCTGGCACACTGTAATTTGGAGTGATGAGACCAAAATAGAGCTTTATGGTCACAAACATAAGCGCTATGTTTGGAGAGGGGTCAACAAGGCTTATAGTGAACAGAATACCATCCCTACTGTGAAGCATGGTGGTGGCTCACTGATGTTTTGGGGAGTCTGAGCTCTAAAGGCATGGGGAATCTTGTGAAAATTGATGGCAAGATGAATGCAGCATGTTATCAGAAAATACTGGCAGACAATTTGCATTCTTCTGCATGAAATCTGCGCATGGGACGCTCTTGGACTTTCCAGCACGACAATGACCCTAACCACAAGGCCAAGCTGACCCTCCAGTGGTTACAACAGAAAAGGGTGAAGGTTCTGGAGTGGCCATCAGTCTCCTGACCTTAATATCATTGAGGCACTCTGGGGACATTTCAAACGTGCGGTTCATGCAAGACGACCAAAGACTTTGCATGACCTGGAGACATTTTGCCAAGAAGAATGGGCAGCTATACCACCTGCAAGAATTCAGGGCCTCATAGACAACTATTACAAAAGACTGCATGCTGTCATTGATACTAAAGGGGGCAATACACAGTATTAAGAACTAAGGGTATGCAGACTTTTGAACAGGGGTCAGTTCATTTTTTTTTCTTTGTTGCCATGTTTTGTTTTATGATTGTGCCATTCTGTTATGACCTACAGTTGAATGAGAATCCAACTAAGAAATAAAAGACATGTGTTTTGCCTGCTCACTCATGTTTTCTTTACAAATGGTACATATATTACCAATTCTCCAAGGGTATGCAAACTTGTGAGCACATCTGTATTAACAGGAAGTGGCAGAAGAAACGCAATCAAAACTGAAATGTAAAACCCTGTGGGGCGGAGTACAGCATCAGGCTCTTCTCTCATTCCTGTCCTCCTGCTGCCCAGAGCTGCTTTCCTTGGGTCCTTATATCCTCTTCTTGATGAGGCCTGATTGGGACCTGCATTCAGGGATAGTAGCTGGGCTGCCTTCAAAGGCCCGAATTTGCAGCCCCTGGGCTGGTTCTCCCTGGAAGTTAGCTTGACGCTGAAGCAGGAAAGGGTGCATTTGCGCCACAATACATTAACACATACAGTACATACATACATAGAATCAGAGGTGTAAACACTTGAAAGAATATGTACTTGGCTGTGTAAGTCTCTAATTAAGAGTAAACTGACCAGGTGAAGAGTTTATAATTAACAAGTGACCTAAATTGGTCATTTTTTACTCTTCCTTCTCATTTAATTGATCAACTCCATTAACCTAATCATTAGAAATGATTGATCAACTCCATTAACCTAATCATTAGAAACTTTCCAAACCCAGCTGAGTACTTGGTATTTTTTTACACCTCTGCACAATACACACGAATTTCACGGTCGCATGACCCAATGTGTGCGCATACCCCTAAAAAATATATTCCTTTCGACCTAAGTGGACTTGATGACCTTGGGCTGGATGCCAAAAAAAAATCGCGGTCATAGGGCGCTATACAGTGTTTAATTACAATTTATGCAGCAAAACGTTTTTTGTAGTAACGTATGAATACAATCCACTGCTGTTTTCAAAGTATTTCTGTAATTTAGTTTCATAGCGTGACTCCGTGCCCCTTATAATTCTATTCAACAACGCGCGCAGTGGCAGTCAAAGGCTGCGGACAGTACGTGGAAGTTCCGTAACGTGGAATTTACGTAACAGATTCGTCTTTAGAAGGCCTGCCGCTGATCATTGTACATATTATAATTTGAAAATATCCTTAGCTGAGACTTAATTATCATGTTTATTGGCTATTTATATTGTTTTTATCACATCCTTCGGATGGATCTTCAATGTTAGTCTGACTAAGCTGCAAACTCGCGATTGTCGAAATATTCTCAGACATCAGTGCAGGTGGTACTCTATCTCCATTACCAAGGTAACATTCTGACCTTAAATTAGCAGCAGAATATTTGTCTCAATTGAGCAATAAAAGGCAACCAGATTGCATTCTAGTCACTAGTAATAAATGTATTAATAGACAATGCCTGAATATCATGTGTCTAATTTTATGGTTTAATTGGGGGGAAAACATTTTTGGCTGATAACAAACGTAAGTGGCTGTTAGAATGTATTAAATGTATCTACCTGCAACAACTGTGGACCATACGGTTAGTTCAAGTTCAACGGAAGTGTAGGAGTATATGGACATAATCGTGGTGGGACATCATTTCTTAGTCACTAGGCATGGGGCCACACTGAGTCAATATTACATCACTTTTCTACAGTAATTGCTTAAGTGTTTTTAACAGTAAGTGTGTTTTTTTGTTTCGGGAAGATGCAATTGGCTATTTTGCTTGATTGGCCTTAGTGCCCTGGGTGAAGTCCTTAATAATGTGGAGTGGCCTTGCCCCAAAAATCACAAGATTCCATCCCTGCATCGATGCACACAGAACATTCCAAACAGTTGTTCCCCACCATAAACACATGTTTAGACAGCACCCAATGTTTCACAGAAAATGGCATATATGCTTTAAACAGGTCAAGAAGAGAGAGGAAGGGTTGGATAGTGAGTGGTTTTACAGTCAATGCAAAACAAAAGGTAAAGAAAAAAACTTTCAAAACCATGAATGTCAAAGGCTTTTCAAACCCCCATATCAAAAGGCCAGTGAAGCAAAAAAAAATACCACAGTCCACTAATTCTTATCCAGTGTTTACAGTCAGGTTAAGGTTTGTGCATGTGTGTGTGTGTGTGGAAGTGGGGATACAGGAACCAATCTAGCACTATATTTCCCTCAACATCAGCAAGACAAAGGAGCTGATCGGTACTTTAGAAAGGGAGGAACTAAAAGACCCCCATGCACACTGACAAGTCTGAAGTGGAGAGGGTAGAGCAGGGGTGGGCAAACTAAAAGGCCAGTGGGTCAAATTCAATCCATTGTGGCCAACAGTAAGTTAGAAAAAATAAAACAAAAAAAACAGTCCAATCTACTCTTAAAAAATAGAATAGAACTAGATTTAAAGTGATTTTAATGAATGATTGTGACCTGTAAATGTTTTAATAACTGACACTTATTTCCTAGCCTGTAAATCGATTTTGACAAACATATCGTATATATTACAAAACAAATGTGCGGCCTCTGTTGAATTCCAAAATCCCAATGCAGCCCTCGAGCCCAGAAGTTTGCTCAGCCCTGGGATAGAGTTGTCAGTTCCATGGGTCCACATCACCAACAAACTAACATGGTCCACACAGACCCAGACAGTTGTGAATAGAACACATCAGAGCCTTTAGAAAGCTAAAAGGATTCATCATGGGCCCTCAGATCCACAAAACATTCCACAGATGCCCCATCAAGAACATCTTGAAAGGCTGCATCAGTGTTTAGCGGCAATTGCAGCACCCATGATCGCAATGAGCATGAGAGGGTGGTTCAAATAGCTGAGTTCATCATGAGGCCAAGCTTCCTGTCACCCAAGACTGTCACACCCTGATCCCATTCACCGGTGTTGTCATGTGTTCCACCCCCACCTTTTGTCTGAGTCTTCAAGACCTCTGCAAGAGGCATAGTCAATGACCTCAGCCATCCAAGCAATGCTGCCAAATTAAAGATCTTCAAAAGTCTCTTTTTGCACTATCATCACAAACACACTCATCACATTGCTTCTGTTTATGATCTATTCACTGCTACCCTTACCTATATGTGATAAACATATACGACCTGTACACCCACACAGGTTAAATGGTCAGGTTAGTGTCATTCAGATCATCTTTTTCTTTTAAATTCATTATTTATTGTTGTTTCTCTCTCATACCTATCTCTTTTCATACCTTATTTGTTTCATTGTCTCTGTTATTCTATTTAGTTACATTTGCATTTTTTGAATAAAAGGGCCTTTTCTCCTTAAGTTCCAACCTATTAGGGAGTATTTCCTGGACACTGTGCATCAACCCCGTTGTTGCTTGCTCTTTGGGGTTTCAAGCTGGGTGTCTATAAAAGCACTTTGTGACCACTGCTGTTGTAAAAAGGGCTATATAAAACAAATATTACTGATTGATTGATTGATTGAACACTCATTTTACTGTTAGTTATATATAGCACATCACCATAATCTAGCAGGAATCATGAATGTTTCTTGCACAATTTCTTTTCTATGCTAATGTGACAGACATGATTTGTTCCTATAAAAGAAACAAGTTTTAATATTTAGCTTTTTCACCAAAAGAGTAACGTGTGTTTTAAGACAGATTTTCAAGTAACCAAATTTAAAGGTATTTGTAGGAAGCAACGCATTCTATAAAGAAATCTTTTAGGGTAGTCATTTTGGGGTCATGTTACACTTGGTTGTGTGACCTAGAAAATAGCATATACTTAGTTTTTATTGGTAATTAGTAACAACCTATGTGAGTTTTGTAACAGTTAGAATTCAGACAGCAGGTGTGCACTGTGCAACAGCTTGTTCAAGAGAGGGAGCTGCAGCGTATAAAACTGTGTCAACAGCATAAAAATTATATGTACAATTTCTCACATAGTTACAGGTTTCATGAATATACAGAGTGAACAATATAGGACCCAAAATGGAACCCTGTGGAATTTAGATTTAATCTAATCAGTTACAATAGCTTGGGTTCGGTCGCTAAGGTAATTTTCAAACCAGAGGCAAGTATTCTTGGCCAGACCCAACGAAGACAATGTTTTCAGCAACACTGGGTGATCTACTATATAAAACACTTTTTACAGGTAAACAAATAGAGCAAAACAGCTTAATTTCTCATCCAAGTGTTTGACGATATGATTTACAACCGGAGTAGTTCTGTACTGTAATAGTACTACGCAACTAGTCAAATATAGCAATCCTGCACTGTAGCGTTGCCAACAGGAAAATAATCACTTTAGCAGAAGAATAAAGGTCGGTGCAGCCCACTCAGCAACGGAACTACTGAGCCACACATGGCAACCAGGCTTGGTACCCCGTTGCCAGACAGAATGGACATCTGGAGAGAAAAAGGCCCAACAATAGGGAACAGCAGGGGTACTGTCTCTGGTGAAATCCTATCCTACAGCTAGGGGATATAAACGAGGCTGTCTACCTGATCCACCTCACAGTCAGCACACAGCTCTGGGGCTGAAAGCAGAAGAAACACGGTGAGTCTCTACAAGAGCTATAGAGTATAGTTACCTCATCCTTGTTGGCGTTGAATTTTCCATGATTTAAACGCTCTAATCTGCATTGTTGCTAGACACGTCAGTGACTCGGGTGTGAAAGTCTGGTGTCAGCCAAACGTAGTCAAGAGATAGTGTAGTGTGGCAACCTGTCTGGCTCTGTCTATCCTCCACTTGGATGAGTGTGTGTATCACTGGTCAGTGAGATCATCAACCTGTGCAACGTTTTACACCTCACAGACATCTGTCACTATGTTTTCGATACGCTGGTCCCTGTAGTGATCAAAAAGGCAGGCTATCCCCAATATAAGCAGGGCTACTGTTCAGTTAACATCAATTAGGTTATTTCATTGTACACATTATAAAATAATCTGATTTATTACAATCTAGACTGAGGCTATTACAGCATGAATTGAATCCAGCAATATGAGCAGAAACAGATTTCCACCACGGGCAACAAGGAAATCGTTGTCCAGAATTATGTCTGAAAATACACCAGAACATTTAAAAAAACAAAAATACATAAATGCATTTTATAAACAAAGAGGTATAGAATATTTCAGGAACAATCTACCCTCTGTGTAAATAGAAACCAGGTATCAACAGAATAAACTCCCTGGAAAAAGGTTCTGGAAAAAGGAATTGTGACTGATGAGACCTTTTTAACAGGCCAGCACAAAGAACTAAAGGACTCCTCAGTAAGCCAAACAGGACAAGCCCCAGGGACACTTTAGTAAGACTCCACACACCTGAGCAGTGCAGACCTCACAGTTTCCCCCTGGCAGCTGATAATAGAAAGAATAAGGTAGTGAACTCTTCATTTTTTCAACAAGATTGAGTGATCTACTCTATCAAACATTTTTAGCAGGTAAAAAACAGAGCAACACAGCTCAGTTTCTCATTCAAGGCTTTGACAACATTATTTGCAACCATTGTAGCTGCGGTAAAGGTACCCTGCCCAGGTCAAAAACCAAACAGAAATCTGTTCAGAACGCAATTTTCTGATAAAAAGGACCAGGAATAAGTTAGTGAACTCCTCATATTCTGTATCTATGTACTGGTAAAAAGCAGTATATTCGGTGATTACACTGATCCTATTCACAACCAGCATTGTGTAACATTGTTTACCAAAGGCCGTTTTAATATGACACTGAAGGACAACTAATGAAAAGCAAACACTGTGATGGCAATCCTCGCTCTTTCTAGACCAGAGCATGAGTTTTTACATAAGCAGGATGAAGTCTAGATGTAAGTTCTTGTTTAAGCAGTGGAATAATAACACAGAAATCTGGTACTTCTAAAAGCTCTTTTACCTTGAAAAACTGTCCCAAGATAATGGCCAAAAATAGTCGTTATGTTTATGCTGCAAGACAATTCTGATTCTTATCAGCTAATCCCCCTCAGGAATGCAGAACCCGTGTTGAACTCACTGCAGTTTAAAGTTCGAAGGTTATGGAACAAGAAACAGTTTAAATACTGTACAACAGCAAGATTAAGACAATAACCCAAACATTGAAGTGCAAGTCGCAAATGATCTTATCAGTCTCATAACATATTTTGCTAACAGCTCTAACTTTTAACATTGTCTTTTTTTTCTCAGAGTCAGTAACGGTAAGATTCTAAGTCAGGTGAAATTGTCTTACCCTGTCACTGGATACCCGATGCTTCTTGCTCTCTCTCTCGCTCTCTATCTTTGTTTTCTTTTTCTTTCCAATAGTAGGATGTGTAGTTTCCACACACACACACTTACACACAGTTCCCAGCCACCTTACTCTACCACCAACTGCAAATGAAGGGAGTAGAGAATGTGAGGTGATTGGATTAAGGAGACAGGACAGCAAGGGAGAGAGGGAGTGGAGAGAAACAAAAAGAGCAGAAAGAGAGAGACTATTCAGAGAGAGCTACTCTGAGAGTAATGTTGTTAGGATTAGTAACAACTGTGGTGGTCATTGGCTAACTGTCTTCAGTGAACCGTGTACCAAGAACTAAAGTGTTGTGGTGTCTTTGCATTATTTATCACCCTTATACTTTGTTATGGAAATTCTTGAACTGATGTATACTTAGTCCTATACATGTATAAACCATCACAACTTCTCACCCACTATTTGCTCAATTATTCCAATAAGGATCCAAATGTCAGAATTCAGTTATGTATCTCGGTATGTGTTCATCGATAGTTAATAATTAGAGTGAATAAGTCACTTTTCTCCAGTAAACTCTGATTTCATCATTGATAATTGGTGACCAGTTCAAGCACTTGGTCTGTCTTATCACCTTCCAGGCTTAACAGATTTCTGTAGGCTTGAAACACAAGACTAAAACCAACAAACAGTGACCGCTGTTTTTATTTCCCTTCAACTGTCCCTGTACTTTACTGTTTAATTCCGTGTCTCTTGTGTTATCTAACATGTGAATACTTCAAATGAATTACATTGTTACCTCAGTGAAACGTTAGCCCTGCACTTTACAAAAGCAGACCAGGCACTCCCACCGATCCAATACACTTCCAGGAGGACAACACCAGCATGCAGTACCTCTCTTCCCTTACTGGACATAATTTGCTTTCACAACTGGATCCTGGAAGGAGTAGACTGTGGATTTAAGCAATACCGACTGAGGATCGGTGGCCAGATTTTTAACTAGAGATAAGTCAGAGATTTCCAATATCCTGACGGTGACATGTTACAGTGATGCTGCCCTCCTGAGAGGATTGGTTAAACATTAATCTCACTGTCATGGTTTACAGTTGAGTGGTATGTCGAGAGAGTCGGTTTGATTAACTCTCTGCTCTGACATTTTCTTTCAGTGCATGTTACACTCACCTCCCAGACTTCAGTGCATTTCTCCGTGTTCTCTACATGGAACATTCAAAGGCAATTACCGTTTGATCTACTGTAATTGATCTTGTCTATCTACGCTTATTTCATTGTGAATGATTATCTGCTATTCTAGAGACCCACTAGAAAAGCGTCTCTCCTGCGTCCTGTCGTCAGCTGCCTCCACATGACCTTTGGACAGTCATTACCTTAATCCTGGGTTGGACCCAGCCATTTTCTCTGCCCTGCCTAGCTCCGAGACAGGAAGAAACAACACCAACACAACCATCATACTGCTAGTCACTCCACGAAAACTACACACACGCACGCACGCACACACACACACAGACACACACACACAAATAACTAGCTAGTATATAATAATAACAACTAGCCACAAATAAGTAGCTAGTATCTGTTTTCAGTGCTCTCTCACTCTCTCTTTCATTGTGCCATCTTATTCTTTTCAGGGTTTTACAGTTTTTGAAGTAAAGGTGGTTTTAGTGTTTCTTTCTCGTTATTGTCATTTTTTCATCTGTCACGAGGAGTTGTCTTTCCACACCCAATGAACCACATCATCTCCGAAGTCATAACATTAAGCTAGACATAAAACAATGGAAGCTTCTTTTATTCTGACTGATGAGATAACCCCATTGATACTATATAGTCAAATAGTTAGCGGCCTGTGTCTCACAATATGATATTATCTTTGATACTGTCCTGTAGGCGGGCTGCAAATACTGTGTCATGTTGGGTTTACTGTACCTGTCATCTGTATAGTTTATAGCATCAATTTAGTGCTTCTGTCCATCTACGCCCAGTCATCTGTATATAAGCTACATGACACGCCTACTGATGATTCCTGATATAAAGTAGCCCAGGGGGAGAGCTTCATAAGTAAACCAGGATTAAAATGATTTTTAACACACTTCTCTCAGAAACTTTACCCAAAATGGAAAACATTACAAAGTAGATTACAAAATGTCCCATTTCAAGTTGTTTTACTTGAATCAAATACAAAAAAATGTGTTATTCCTAAAACAACTGGAGGTTCATCAGTGCACACCACTTAATACATTGATGTAATTTCATTTGAAAACCTTTATATTTTAACAATCAATTTGAGAGAATAAATGTGCAAACTATAAACAGTCCAGGATATCCATTAATGGAATTGTTCTGAACTCAGGGCCCTCCCAGCTCCAATAACACCCTCTCAGTGAGGACTAGAAAAAGGTTTTCTTTATTCCTGAGATCTGTTCAGTAGAGGTCCCTGAAGCCCAGAGTCCTGTTATGACACACACAAAGTAGTTGATTGAATACAAATCAGAATGAATGTTAGCATAACTTCAACAATGTTTTATTCAATGTGAGGTGTTCAGTGAGTGTTTTATTCAACATGAGGGGATCATTGAGTGTTTTATTCAACGTGAGGTGTTCAGTGTGTGTCTTATTCAACGTGAGGTGTTCAGTGTGTGTCTTATTCAACGTGAGGTGTTCAGTGTGTTTTATTCAACATGGGGTGTTCAGTGAGTGTTTTATTCAACGTGGGGTGTTCAGTGTGTTTTATTCAACGTGGGGTGTTCTGTGTGTGTTTTATTCAACGTGAGGTGTTCAGTGTGTGTCTCATTCAACGTGAGGTGTTCAGTGTGTTTTATTCAACATGGGGTGTTCAGTGAGTGTTTTATTCAACGTGGGGTGTTCAGTGTGTGTGTCTTATTCAACATGAGGTGTTCAGTGTGTGTCTCATTCAACATGGGGTGTTCAGTGTGTGTTTTATTCAACATGAGGTGTTCAGTGTGTTTTATTCAACGTGGGGTGTTCAGTGTGTGTCTCATTCAATGTGAGGTGTTCAGTGTGTGTCTCATTCAACATGAGGTGTTCAGTTTGTGTTTTATTCAACGTGGGGTGTTCAGTGTGTGTGTCATTCAACGTGGGGTGTTCAGTGTGTGGGCCCACCGCTCTGGGGATCTGTCTCGGGTGAGGTGGTCTGGGGTGGACCACAGGGGTCTGCTGGGGCTGAGAGAGTGTCGCAGGGGAGGAGAAGACGAACGCATGCCGGAGGTGGAGCACGAGAGGCCCTGGCGACGCAGCTCCTGCACGGCCCTCTCCCTGAAAGACAGACAGCATGTGAGAGAGAGGGGGAGACAGGGTAAGACAAGCCCGTATAACAAGCAAGAAGAGACAGACAGACATACAGACCTCTCAAATCGCTCGGTGGAGAGCTGTCTTTTGGTCATGTCTAGGTCAGCCTCTAGATGCGCTGCACGGGTCCTCAGCGTAGCCAGCTCTCGACTCTGAGAGCTCCTGACAAAGGAATGGGGACAGTGAGCGGGGACAAACCAACAGAACAAGACAATCAAACCATTACGAGGCAAGAGGAAGGGACCAGGCTTACGCCTTGCTGTCTGCCGCGCTCAGCTGGTCCCTGAGCACCGCCATCTCCGTCCGTCTCTCCTGGGAGCTCCGCTCTCTGTGGAGCTCCTTCTCCCTGGTGGACACCAGCGTGGACTCCAGGCTCTTCGTGTTCAGACGCTCGCTGGACAGCTGCTTCCGGAGAAGCTCCACCTCGGAGCGGTACGCATCCAGCTCGCGCTTCAGCTACAACCGCACACGAAGATACGGTGCATTGAAGACGCGCGTCCCTGGTACACACACACACACACACACACCTTCCCCTAACCCCGATACTGGCCCATAACTCACAGCCTCCTTGCTGGCGTCCAGTTTAACACAGAGTTCCCGGGTCCTGTCCAGGTCGGTCTGGGCAGCGGTGCGCTCCCCCTGGGCCTTTCTCAGCTCCTCCTCAGTGTGGAGCAGACTGCTGTTGAGCTGGGACACCTGGCTGATGGAGCTCCGTTCTGCACACAGCACCTAGGACACAGAACCACAGCCATCCAGGGTAGGGTTGTCAATTTCAGCCCAGACCTGATAGCCCGATGGACTTTACCCGGGCCTGCGTTTTAAAGAATTTATTCAGGCCAGCGGGGTAAAAAAAACAGTTAAGAATTGCTGTTGTTTTATGGTGATTGTTAATAAGACACACTATTTGATGTTGCGTGTGATGAGCAGTTTTGGTGGAATTGTGAAGATTATTTTTTGTAAGAGTATGTTCCCTCCCTCCTGATTTGGCTCATAGCCTTGTTGTCAAGAACATTTGCTGTGTTCTTGACAACACCAGTGTAAATGAGTAACCTGGTTAACTTCAGAGAAAACTGGTCTACCTAGGGAAAGTTCTCAACGTTTTTTTGCCTCATATTCCTGTTATGTCGGACCAGACCTGGACTGAAGCTTCAGCTTGTCGGACTTGGGTCGGACAGGGCTTGAATTTTAGTCCTGGATCACGTTCATTAGGCACCATAGTAAAATGTATCAAAGGCAAATCAATATGTACTGGAAACTTTAGATAGTCCAAATCTGTTTTAGTCCATTTGCACCTTGAATGAATACAACCTAGTATAGGATGTGCCCATTGAAAATAAGTCCTAAATAACAGCGAGTGGGTTGCACTGACCTCCTGTAGTCTGGCCTCCAGAGATTCCACCTTCTCCTGGAATTTACATCTCTCTGTGTCTGAGGTCATTAGCTCAAACCTCAGCTCGCTGACTATGCCCTCCCAGCTCTCCGCTTGGGCAGACGCACGCCAGTGAGCTTCCTGGTGATCCCTGCACTCCCGTTCCTGGTGGACATTCAAACGTTTTAATCTTTTAGGAAAACAATGCAAGCGAAAAGTTCTTGGCTATCAATCCCTACCCAACTTCAGTCGGGGAAAATGTTAAGAGGAAGGGGAACGAAAATGAGTGCTATAATCGGACATGAGGAGGGAAGTGACATATTGCTCAACAATATTTAACCACCAGATCACAGGCTGAAATATCCTCTCCCACGGATGTTAGATGGTACCTTGGTGGAAAGCAGGTTCTCAATGCGGGAGACGTCGGCCGCATAGTTCTGTACTTTCCTCTGTAGCTCCTGGACCTCCTGAGCGGAGTCATCAGACTTCAGCTCCAAGGCCTGGACATCAGCACAACCCGTCAACACATCGCATACTGAGTGGCTGTGCTACTAACGAGCTAACGGACAAGAGACGCGCTATATCATGAATAAAACAACATCATGGCCCCGTGCTTTGGCCTTCATCCAGGACCTGGGATTTCTAACCAATCTGAAAATGAATTTGCCTTCGTTCCCCACACATGGGTCAGGAAGTGTTGTCATCTGACCTGGTTGTCAAGGCGGGTCTTGTCCAGTTCCTCTCGGAGCTGAGCGTTCTCCTTCAGGGTGGCGTCCTTCACCGTGACCATGGCCCTAAGCTCCTCCTCTGCTTCATCCAAGCGCCTCCTCGATGCCTCCAGCTCACGCTCCCGTCCCATCAGCGCCCCACGAGCACTCCTGGTGGGTCAAAGGTCGGATGTTCAGTTAGGGAACCTTGGGAAAGCGTATTAGTATGTGACGCTGCTGTGTCAAATCTGTGGGTCTGTGGTTGACGCCGACTCACTCAGCTGATGTTTCCAGCTCCTCAACGGTCAGCCTGAGATTTCTGATGGTTTTCTCCTGAAAACACATGGAAAAAAGACACCATTCGTGAATAACTGTTACAGACAAATTCCAAAGATTTCAACAGAAACCCAAAATAAGTGTCGTCGTTAGACAACTCGAGGTAGTCAGACCTCTGTTTGAAAACAGTCTTTAAAGGTTAAACAAAATCTTGTCAGCCTGTGTTTTCTTCCGGAGCGTGAGAGCGTGTGGCAGTTCATTGATTACTTTGTCATCCAGTTGGTCGTGGGCAAAGCTGAGGAGGTCAGCCTTCTTCTCCAACTGGTCGTCCAGGGAGTCCCTGCTCTGGGTCAGGTCAGTGACAGTGGACTCCAGACCTTCCACCTCCTGTCTCAAATCTGATACCTGCCTCAGTAAAGAGTCTGACACAGCCGATATGTTAGCATTTTTGAAGGTTATTTACAACAACGGTATGACACACGCAAGCATGTAAGTAAACGCGCACACACACAGGTCTTGCCTCACCGTTTTTCTCATCCAGTAGTTTGTTCCTCTCCTGGTAGTTCTGCAGCTCTCCGAGACGGGAGGTCAGTCGGCGCTGAGTGTCACTCAGAGCGTTCTGTATCTCACTGTTAGACAGTCTGAGGAAGTGCACAACAGATTTGATTGATATTCTATTACGTCCTTGAATATGGTTATTTTGTCATGCTATTTGACACACACACACGTGTAAATTGAACCCACCGACTTGCCCAGTAGTGCTAAATCCTGTCCTACCTCAGAATCCCACACTCATTCCTAGTCCTGCTGAGTTCCTCCTCAGCAGAGGTCAGCTTCCTTCCCAGGGTTTGGATCTCCTCCTCAAGCCCCATCACGGTCTCTCTCATTGCGGCTAGATGGTTCCTGTGATCACTCCGTTCTTGCTCCAGCTACAGACAGTGTCGGTATCACCCACAGAAATGGTTAAAGATCTTAACTGGGAGAGAGCGGGTTCTAGCATGGACTTCGCCATTAAAGACAACTACTGTTTTAATGCAGTCAACGGGGTGAGACATAAAACTTAATTGGATGATCAATGCCGATGACCCAGTTGGTCATGTGGTCATGTTCTGGACAGGTCTGTCTATGTTACCACCAATGAAGATGATTTAAATGTATGTAGCATTCTCCTCCCTTACCGTGAGAATGGCTGTCTGCAGGTCCTCTGCCCTTTGCTCAAGATGGGCCCTCTCACTGATGGCTGTCTCTTGGGAAATCTGTCCACGCACAGACATATGCACTTACAAAACTCTTTCACATACACCCTTTTCATAGCAGTCATTAGAGGACCATGCTAGAACGGGCAGAAATACTGACCTTGAGCCTCTCTCTCAGACTGTCCCTCTCAGTGCTCATACGGTGGAGGTCGACCGTGGCCTGCTCTCTCTCTGCCTCCACGCGCTTCAGGATGCTCTGAGCCGACACAGTGACACTGCTCTTCGCCGCACGTGACGATCTGGACCTCAGTACCTCGCGACGCAGCGACACGATCTCCTCCTGGGCCTACGACATTATTTCCAATTATCCTGGAACCGAGCCAAGAGAATTGCCTGACAGGTGTTTCGCCGGAGCGAGCTATCCTTGAATCCGTGGCACCGACCTGCTCATAGCGCACCCGGGTCTTGTCCCTGTCGGCTGTCAGTACTCTGACGTTGGCCTGGATCTCAGACAGGTGGCGCTCGTACCTCTCCAACATGTTCTGCATCTCGTCCCGCTCCCTCAGGACCCTAATCAGCTCGGAGTCATAACTGCCTCCCTGCCCAACGCACACAGTAAACTACAGGTCACCATGGCACTGGCAGTATGGGCAATAACAGGACACATTGGTCGGATCATTACTTTCACCTGTTCGTGCCAGTGTAATAAGAGATGTGTGACACCGGAGGCAGTGTAACAGAGGCTTTGGTTTGGGTTCTATTTCCCTGACAGACACTTCTCTACCTTGACGGGGGAGTGCCGCGTGGGGCTGCGGCTCTGCGGAGGCCTCCGACTGGGGCTACAGGAGCGCCGGCCCCTCAGCATCCTCCTCAAGCTGTCTGCTTCCCGTCCGTCGCAGCCCCCCTCCTCCTCCACGCCGCGCGAGGAGTTGCCAAGACGAGAGCCACGCCTCCCCCCGCCCTCCAGCCCGGCGTGCAGGACCTGGTCTCTCTCTGTAGGACAGCTGACAGCGTTACCTCGCGTTCTAGTATCCTGTTTTCCGCTACTCTCTCTCCCCTAGGTCCAGCCCCAGAGTAACTCACCTGTGAGGCTGAGCTTCTGCACAAGCCTGCTCAGACTGTCTCTCTCCTGGTGCAGCTGGTCCAATGAGGCCTGAATGTCCCGCTCCTGATTCTGTGCTACTGTGGGATTTCGCTGGGTCGCAAGGTATACAGGTTTGGTGTCTGCCGACTCGCTATCCTGAGACATAACCCAGAGGCCAGGGTGGATGGTGAATGTATACTATGCTTTATGCTATTTTCTTAGCGCCTGTTGAATTATGCTATATAGACGTATAATTCGTGGACTTACAGATGCGAATTTGGTTATGGTTTCCTCCAGTGAAGTAATTGTTGTCTGCAGGTTTTCAATGATGCCCTACAAATCCAAACCAAAACTATTTAGCATTGATTGTTACAGTTTATACATTTCGATCACATCCTCTCTTCGCACAGTATAATCTCCAGCCCACCTTTGCTTGCTGTGCGAGGTCCTCCGTTGTCTCCAGTGCAGATGCCTGGTCCGGCTCTTCCTGCAGCTGAGTCAGTGTATCGATATGGCCAGGCTCCTGTTGGTTCCCCAAAGACAACTTCTTAACCTCCTTGTCCTCTGTCTCCCCCTGCAGCTGCACCTCCTCAGCTTGAACAACCACAATCTCTGCAGCATTGACACAGGAAGGGCAAGGGCATTAGGTGAAAGTGAATAAAACACGATGTGTGTTATTGTCTGAAATAAGGCACACTGTGCAAACTGTAAACGTTGCCATGGTAACAAAGTCCTGGTCCCTTTCAATCTTGAGTCTTGACCTTACCAACAAACGGACGGCGCAGTAAAGTTCCTCATTTGGCAAAATGCTGATTTTAAGCTAACTTGATATTGGTTTATTTATTAATAAGGTAACTATTTTACAAGTATTGTATTCAAAATCACAGTAATCCTGCAACCTAACGGTAACGCAACAAGCCTTATAATAAGACGGGCTTCGACCAGAACTAAACACTAAGACCGCAACTAAAGGAGCTCGATCTACTTGCGGGCGGAGATAGCTAGATTAAGATTTACTGATTACAGCTCACTACTGTAGCTACGGTAACAATCAATGGCAAGAAGATTGCTTGCTAAACATGTTAATAGATTTAGGATAAAGGTACTATAGCTAACGCTTTTACATCCGCTGCTATTGCTAAACACAAATATTGTTTGTGATAGAGTTCATTGACTTACTTTTATGGGTGAAATGGTTCTAACTTAGCTGTTAGCTGCGTAAGGGCATCTGGTTAAATCTCTAGGGCTTGCTATTGTAAACCTTGAACGACTACTAAACCGCTTTTCATCGGTATAAAAGAGCCGACCAATGAGATGCTAGGATTCGATAGGAATTCGAGATGTCTCAAACTCACAAACCAATCAGTAAAAGCTTTTCTTCACGTTTGCATTCGTTACCTTGGCGACGTTGCGTACTTCGCTACATAGACAACACGTGTTGATAACGTTTGCATAAACGTAAAATATGAGCAGGTACTCAAACCATACAAAAGCCTGGCACAAAAAGTATAATGCAAGTTGAATGCATCAAAATGACAGATTTAAATATATTTTCATTGCATTCGTTTTCGATAGAATGTTATGGTTTTTCAGGATGCCTACTGAAGAAAGTTGCATTGGGAAACTGATTTTTGGAAGCCTACTAGCCTATTCAACTTTTTGAAGCTGATTTCGCAGGACACGTACTTACTTGTAATCTTCTTGACTAATTAAAATGAGCCATATATCTTATTCCAACCCTTCCCCGCATAAACCAGCAAATTCCACGTATGTCAATATACAAATTATACCACTAAGTGGCGATGTAAGCCCAGCGTCACAAATCGGAAAGAAATGTATGTATGTCATTCCAGAACGGAAGGTGGCGGTGTTACAACAGCAATTCATGGAATCTATTCAGAAAACCATTAGGAAGAATAGCGGAAGTGTGTGTTCAACAACTGTGTGGATCCCAGGACATCATTGATCTGAAAGAGTATTGTAATTGAACATTCGTTTATTTTTGACAACTTTATTTCACAAACGTTTACAGAGAAACAACACCGGCGCGATGATTGTTAAGACATTATCGAACTTGCATACACAATCCCAATCCTGTTTTCGATGTCTTCGTGCCAAGAGTTCATTGTCAGCTGTCATTGACGAGACTGTTAAGTCAGGAGTGATCCTCAAATCCATGTCAACAGACGTATTTGAAAACTTAGCTTTGGAGGACTGGATACATGATCACGTTGATCTCCAAACCCGGAGTATACTCTTTTTATGGAGAAACGCCCCAGCGGTGGTAATAGGTAGACATCAGAACCCATGGCAAGAGTGCAACCTTCAGGTAATGAGACAGAAAGGGATACCTCTTGCCAGGCGACGTAGTGGCGGCGGAACTGTATTCCACGATTTGGGAAATGTAAATTTGACTTTCTTCTCGTCCAAGAAAAAGTACGACCGTCACAGGAATCTCCAAGTCGTGACGAGTGCTCTGAAAGGACTCAGGCCAGACCTAGATGTACGTGCTACGGAGAGGTTTGATATATTGCTGAATGGCCACCATAAAATTTCAGGAACCGCTGCTAAATTGGGGAGGACAGCAGCATACCATCACTGCACTCTGCTATGTTCAACCGACAGAGTACTGCTATCAGCAGTGTTAAAACCGACCTGCCAAGGAATCCGCAGCAATGCGACGCCAAGCGTTCCATCCCCTGTGAAGAACCTGCTTGACGAGGACCCGACCTTGGACGCAGACACTATCATGGAAGCAATTGCATCACAGTACAATACAGAGTTTGGTTTCAGCAGCCCTATAACAAATGTGGATCCAAATGACGAGCTGCTCTTACCTGGCATACAAAAAATGGCCCATGGACTGCTGGCATGGGAGTGGATATTTGGAAAGACCCCTAATTTCCGTATCTGTACGACTTTTGAGATGAAAGATGGCACATCTATCTGCAATGTTACTTTGAACATGGATATCAAGAAAGGCATAATAGAATCTTGTGACATTGATGTTCCCTCAGACTGGCTACCCATAGAGTTGTCTCAAGAGTTTTCTTCACACCTGATAGGGGGAAAGTGTTGTCCATATGAGATGTCAGTACTTGCAGCAGAATTGCTAAGGACAGTCTCATGTAATAAAGAACTGGGAAGAAAAATGTATAATCTGTGCAAAAAAGTTATCTTCATGATGTGAATAAAGCAGTTATTTTGAAATGTATTGAGTTTTCCTGTGTTTTGTATTATGGGACAGGAGATATCCCTGCCCCATGGAAGGACTGCCCTCTGTATAGTGGCTACAGCCTACGAAGTAAAAATCAGAGGTTTATCTGTAGCCCTTGCCCAGAATCTACAATTTGCTTCAGTCTAGTGGAATTGCTTAGCCACCATAGCAGTCATGCAACGATCGAGCCATTTTAGCAGAAACTACTCCATGTTGAGTGGTAGCAGTAATTGGTAGCAGTGCTTATGGAAAATGTATTGGTTGCATATCCAAGCAAGTATTAAATCTTCAGCTGTTGACAACATCATTCTGAGAGAGTCTTCTGTGGACAGATATGTACTTTTGATTCAAATACAGCTGCAGACTGTGGCATATGGTACAACTAGAAGCTGGTCTGTAAACCCTGATCTATATATACACATAATGTACACATTTATTGTTTCCAAATCTGAAACCCTATTTTACCTGGGATAGTGGTCAAAACTGAAACTCCACTTTGGTAACCCATTTAGTTCCTCATACTAGTAACAATGCGACCCAAAACAGATTCCATATTTGGTGTCACCATCATTTTCTAGTCACTAAAGAGACCACATTGAACATTTTAATTTAAATGATTTATCATTCCTGCAGTGTCGACTTTTTCATGCAGTACATAATACTTCAGTACAAGCATTTTGATATACATTTTAGAAGCATGTAAATTAAAAGCATATATTATAACTCACACACACAGTTGTGGCCAAAATTATTGGCATCCTTGTACTTTCTTCAAATAACTCAATTGTCTCAAACAAATAAGTTGAAATTGATCAAAGTATTTGCTGTCTATAATTCTTTATTTCACTGTTAATATTATAGAATCTTTGTTCTGATTCAGAAACTAATATATCCTTTTAAGTCAGAAAAAAACAGACATGGCAGTGCCACAATTATTGACACCCAAGACTCAATATTTGCACCGCCTTTGGCCAAAATAACTGCCATCAAGTTCCTACAGAAATGGATGAGCTTCATGCACCTATATACTTGCAGTATGTCCCTAGTCTTGTGCAAACTGCTTCAGTTCTCCTAATTGCTGTTGTAAGATCTCTCTACAGGTTTTAATGAGATTTTGACTCATTACTAGTTACTTCAGAACAGACCAGCATTGTATCTTGAATCATTAATTCATTTAAAGTTTGTTTAGGGTCATTGTTCCATATGGTAGACCCATGACCTTCAACAACCACACAACTTTCTGACACTGGGTTTGACACTGTGCTCTAAAATGCCTTGATATTTTTCTGATGTCATGATGCCATGGACACATTGAATGTATCCAGTGCCAGGGGCAACAAAACAACCCCAAATGATCACTCTTTTAATAATCTTCTTGATTACATTTGGTATGGTGGAAACATGAACATCTAGTTCTCTGGAAATGGACATGTAGCCTCGAGATTGTCCATGCTAGGCTATAATCTTCTGTCTGACCTCAGACAATTCTCTGGTTTTCTTTCTATTCTCCTGGCTCCACTGCAGTACACACAGTGACATAAACTGGAGAATGAGTCATTTTCTTTATTCAAACTGATTGAATATGTGATTTTCATAGTTATCCAAAGGTGAGTTCAATTCAAAAGTAGTCAAATCACCTGCTTTAATTCAAGTTATCTGTGACTACTTCTACAAGGTAACAATAATATTGTTTAGGCTATTTTATTATTTATTTGTGGAATACTTCAAAATTTAGTCAATTATCCTGGTATTTGCAAAACAATGAAATACAAACAGGGTGTATATGCCAAAAACGCATCAAGATCTGATCGATTTAAACCTCGGATTTCAAACAAAAACATATATTTTTTAAAAAGTTCTGATTCAATACTCAGAGTCAGAGAGCAACTGATCCATAGACATTTATACCATTACGACTTGAATGGGTTAATAAACATGCCCTTAACACATGTATAAAGGAATCGGCTTAGTTCTTTATGCGCAAAGTTTGCGCAGTAAATATGCCCTTCAGCACAGGGAACAAAAAATGCTCTGCAACTGCGCAAGATGTGATTTTTGAAAACACAGATTCAACAGCGCTTGCGCAATTTTCTTGTATGAACAACCATATGTTTTGTATCGGTGAACGAGGCTGAGCATTTTGGATTAAAAAAACAGAATGGGAAAGAAACAGAAAAAGTCAGGGGAAGACAGGTACATGGTTGTGTCCGGCATGTCATACAATTTGAGAAAGTAGTGATGTATGCGACAGACATCTATGAAAGCTGCTAGCTAGCTATACCACAGACGGTCATACGTTGAGCTCGATAGCATTAGCATGATACTGATAGCCATGAGTTTTCATGTGGCGACAGATTGCTTTGGATAGGCCTCCGGTCTCGATAAGCTATACCCACGCAGTTATATTCTTCCTGGAGTATGAATGAACCAATGTAGCTATAACTCTTACATACACATTTTATGCATTCCGACATAAGCACGCGGTGTTAATCTAGCTATTATGAGCGAAGTTAGCGCGACTTATTCAGCTACGTTGGCTTCTTGTTAGCTAACTAACATTGTGATTTTTACCTAGCTAGCTAACGCAACGTAAGTTAGCCAACTACCCAGCTAGTTTCCATGCAGCTAGCACACTTAGAGAAGTGGGCTGTTTATGGGAAAAGTATACATAACCGGCCACGTTAACTCGAATATATGACGAGGTCTAGGACGACATTGCCATCAAGGTATTGCTGAATCTTCCAGTCAGTGACAACACCAGTAGGGACCTCCAGCCTGGCTGTACGCCTGGCCTGCAACATCATCCCTTTTCATTGTACTGTCAAAACGGGCCCTCATTCATTGTCCCCACACTGTCACATCACGCTTGAGTGTCCATCCAATGGCTTTGTCTCCACGTGAGTCACCGAGGTCATAGCATAAATCACCTCAGGTACTTTGTAGAAAGGTTTGAAGTCTTAGTTGAACTGCTTATTCTCTGGGTCCTCAGAATAAACAGTATGCTTACAATGAACTCTTATTCCTAACTAACAGTAGCAGTTGCAGCGTATTAGGTTACACTCTGCTAAAAAAATGTATCCAACGTGGTTGTTCATAGAGGGATGATCCATTGCCAAAAGGAGATACGTGTCAGTTGATTGTGACACAAGTCTCATGGAGGTCTACAAAGTATGCTTGCATCTGCAAATTGCACAACCTGCTGGGTGTGCTTCTGTCTGTGGGAATCTGCCTTGACAGATAAGAGACATTGACACTAGGGCTACGTCCTGTGCTGGCTTGGTGTAGGCTAGGTAGCTTGTAGCTGTCTACTGATGGAGAGTTAAATATTGTCTGACCTGCTGTGACGGTCTGCACAAGAACCTGACCACCTCTTCCTGGTTGCTCCAGTCAACTGTGCTATGAGGTCAACCTGATTACAGGCCAGGGCTGGCAATGGGTCTGGTCTAGAGACACAGCCCCGGACTTTACAGGCATGGGTTTGTTTAAAGCATTATTGCTAGTATTAGAAGTAAGTGAAAGGAATAACATTCATAGACAGCATGTTGGTCAAGACCTCTCCTGTTTTGTTTTCTGCTTTTTCCTGGTTTCACCACCCTGTGATTGAGTGTGGACGCTGTGTCTTTTTCCGGGTTATGCCAGGGGCTTTGTCCGTTCAAACAGAGAGGTGCTTTCCACTGCTGATGCAACAGACACGCAAGGACACTAGCCTCCCACTTTGTATTAAGGGCTGAGACAGATTAGATTGTGCGTTTTTAGTCTCTACATCCATGTGCTGCTGGTAAGAGACTTTTAGTTGTGGTTTGATTGAGGATGGGACATCAGTAGTTGATGGGGGGTGGGGGTAATCACTAGGCTGATATTGCCCGTTATAAGTTAGAGACTGCAGGTGTGTTAATGTTTTTATGTTTCGTTTTCATCTTGAAGATTTGAATTTACATATTTACATTTTAAGAATAAAGCTTCATCCGAGGTGTTTTGTGGTTGTCACGGGCACACGTCCCATAGTCAGGGCTGAGTTGTTGTTTCTGTTGACTTGTTCTAAGAGTCTGGGTGAAGTCTTCGAAGCCGTCGTCGTTTTCTGTTTGTGACTATTTAGCCACGTTTTCTGTCCAGCTATGAAAGGCACGTCTGTGTAGAATGTGTTAATATGATCACGGCTGTAAATATTTAACCTCACACATTATTTTCAGTTTTCGAGTTTATGGGGCTATGTAATATTCAGAAATCTGGGCTTAGAAGCATATGGTTGGCAGTAGGTTTTTGATGATCGACTGTCTTGCCATGTGTGACGTTCCTCATTTGCATTGCCTCATTTTAGTGCCAAAGACGATGGCATCGACATCGACAAGCTAGCAGCAGAAATCGAAGGTGCAGGAGCCTCCAAGGAACAAGGCAAAGGAAAGGCCAAAAAGAAGAAAGAAAAGAAGGAGGATTTTGAGTAAGTCTTTATTGCTCACTCTCCAACAGTAATTGATGCGGCTACATTTCTTTTCCTATTTCTATTCTTGCTCTAGCCTTTTGCAGTCTACTCTAAAAATGGAGGTGGTTTGGTCTTTTACAGTGAAGACGACATCCTAAAAGAGCTGGAGGAACTGTCTCTAGAAACCACAGGGGCTAAAGGCTTCAAGGTACCTTATAGCCCAATGCTAACCCGCATACGTAATGACACCATACCAGGCTAGCAGGCCCATTGTCCTGGATTCTACTCATCACTTTTCCACTTCCACAGAAAGCAGACGAGCCTGAGAGTGCCCCTGAGGCAGCCCCGCCCACCAAAGCAGAGAAGAAGAAGACACGGAAAGGCAAGCGGGCCAGCCTGGAGGATGACGAGGGGGACGACAAAGAGGTTTCGGGTACGGGTGACGTGGAAAACGGCGACGGGCAAAAGGAGAAGAAGAGCACTGCTGCCCCCGCTGCTGCTACTGCTGGCTCAGACTCTGAGGACGAGGGCTCGCGGAACCGCCCGAAACCCAAGGCAGGTAGGAAAGACAAGGCGGCATCGGATGAGGATGTGGTGGATGAAGATGGTGGTGCGAGGAAAGCGGGAGAAGGTGGGGGCAACGGAGGGGGCGGCGGGGGAGGAGGAGGAGGAGCGGAGGAGGATTCAGACGGTTCAGTCGACGCGTCGCAGGCGGGGAAAAAAGGCAAGAAGAAGAAGGGGAAAGCCAAGGCCGACAGCGAGGATGAGGAAGAGGAGGAGGGAGCCTTCAAGATGAAGACAGCCGCTCAGAAGAAAGCAGAGAAGAAGGAGAGGGAGCGTAAGAAGAAGGAGGAGGAGAGGGCTAAACTGAAAAAGCTGAAGGAGAAGGAGGAGGAGAAGGAGGGTATTATGGAGGTGGCGGCCCCTAAGAAGGAGAAGGCGGTGGTGAAGAAGAGTGAGCCTGCAGCCCCAGAAGCAAAGGCAGCTGCAGAGATGGGAGATCAGGAAGTGGTGGATCCACAGGGAGAGGGTGAGATTTTCGATTGGTTCATACTGTCTGTGTCCATTCCACTGCCACATACATGCTTTGCTGTTGCACTTATAGGCTCACAGTGATTATATAGGTCGTACCTAACTAAGAGCACATTATGGTTCTGTCTGACGTATCTATCCTGGGTTTTTGTGTCACTCCAGAAGAGGAAGGGGGAGACAAGAAGGGCAAGAAAGACAAGAAAAAGAAGAAGGGAGAGAAGGAGAAAGAGAAGGAGGAGAAAAAGAAGGGACCCAGCAAAGCTACGGTGAAGGCCATGCAGGAAGCACTGGCTCGCATGAAGGAGGAAGAGGAGCGTGCGAAGAAGGAGGAAGAGGAGAACCTACGTCGCATGGAAGAACTGGAGGCTCAGAGACTGGAACAAGTTAGTCTCACACACACACACACACACACGCACGCACACTGTACCCACCTTGACCTCTAACCTCTGTCTTCTTACATGAAACCCATACAGGAGCGCCTCGAACAGGAGCGCAAAGAGAAGAAGAAACAGAAGGAGAAAGAGAGGAAGGAGAGGCTGAAAAAGGAGGGCAAGCTGCTGACCAAGTCCCAGAAAGAGGCCCGGGCCCGGGCAGAGGCTACCCTGGAACTGCTGAAGGCCCAGGGTATCGAAGTGCCATCCAAAGACGAGTCAATGCCAAAGAGGAAGCCGGTGTACGGAGACAAGCGGAAAAAGAAGCCCCAACAGGCACAGACCCCTGAAGGTAACCACCTCCACCAACCACTTCACATCCCTTCTCAATCTGCCACCCGTTTGTTCATTGCCCTCTCCCCCTTGTCAGAGACCTCTGAGGTGATGTCGCCCGCGTCGGAGACGGCCGAGCCCCTCCTTTCGCCGATGGAGGTGGAAGGTCCAAAAGTAGAAGCAGGTAAAGCGGACCGGGTCTTGCAGACAGATGAGTCTGATTCATTCTTTGTTTTGCCTAAATCTCACCCTGTCTCAAACACCCCCCCCCCACCCAGAGGTGGAACGAAAAACAGAAGCTGCAGTGGATGACTGGGAAGCCATTGCTGAGACCATCGACCAGGAGAAAGGTAGGGAGATACATTTAAAGGTTTTATCGGTATGGGCCGGTGGAGCGTTTCCCCCTGCTGAGACCTGTCCTCCCTCCACAGAGCTGAAGAAGGTCCACATCGAGGTGAAGCCGGAGACACCGAAACAGCCCCAGCAGAAACCTCCATCACAACCGGAGGAGGAGGACGAGGAGGACGAGGAGGATGAGGAAGATGAGGAGGAGGAGAACGAGGAGAGTGAGGAAGAGGAGGAGGAGAAGGACGA
>JACXGI010004109.1:26535-39949 GCA_016801175.1 Esox masquinongy
ACACACACACACACACACACCGTGAAGTGTTGTAACAGGATGCTGGTCCCCTGTGTAGAAACGGCGAGCGGAGAACATGAAGAACATCAACCTGGAGCAGCTCCGCTCCCCAGTGGTCTGTGTCCTGGGCCACGTCGACACGGGCAAGACCAAGATCCTGGACAAGCTGAGACACACACACGTCCAGGACGGAGAGGCTGGTGGCATCACCCAGCAGATAGGAGCCACCAACGTACCTCTGGAGGCCATCATAGAGCAGACCAAAATGGTGAAGAACGTGAGTACCGGACCTGTCTCTCCTCCTCCGACACTGATACACCGAGCATGATGGATCTCAGGAGACAGCTAGTGGTTAATGGGGCTTTCATCATTTGTTGTGTCTTCAGTTCAACAGCGAGTCGATTAAAATCCCTGGGATGCTCATCATCGACACCCCAGGCCACGAGTCTTTCAGGTAAACCCTTTCAGAAGTGACTGTGTGTTTGCCTGCCTCTGTGTGGTGAGAGAGAGAGACCACGTCTTTGCCTCTGTGTCTCTGCGTGGTGAGAGAGAGAGACTACATCTGTGTCTCTGTGTGGTGAGAGAGAGAGACCACATCTGTGTCTCTGTGTCCAGTAACCTGAGGAACCGAGGCAGCTCCCTGTGTGACATCGCCATCCTGGTGGTAGACATCATGCACGGCCTGGAGCCTCAGACCCTGGAGTCCATCAACCTGCTCAAGGAGAAGAAGTGCCCCTTCATCGTAGCCCTTAACAAGGTCAGTCTCTCACTGGGGACAATGGGGCAGCATTGTCTTACAGTCTTCAGGGCCCTTGGTTTCACCTGGAGCTGGTAGGAGTAAGTCCCTGGTCATGGTTCACCCAACCCCGTCTTCCTCAGATTGACCGTCTGTACGACTGGAAGAAGAGTCCGGACACAGATGTGGTGGCCACCCTAAAGAAGCAGAAGAAGAATACCAAGGACGAGTTTGACGAGCGGGCCAAAGCGGTCATCGTGGAGTTCGCACAGCAGGTTGGGAGCTGGGAATGTAGTCTGGGAGTTGACCCTTGTTACGCGTGAGACATGTATGTTGATGTGTCTTTGTGTTGGGACAGGGCCTGAACGCAGCCCTCTTCCACGAGAACAAGGATCCCAGGACGTTCGTGTCTCTGGTGCCCACGTCGGCCCACTCCGGGGACGGCATGGGCAACCTGATCGCCCTGCTGGTGGAGCTCACCCAGACCATGCTGGCGCGTCGCCTGGCCCACTGCGACGAGCTCAGGGCTCAGGTCATGGAGGTGAGACGGGCCGCTCCGCTGTCACTTATAGAGATGAGGAAGTGGGAACGGCTGTCGTTTCCTGTTAACGGTAACGGTGGCCTGGCGCTGTGTGGTTAGGTACTGAAGTCCTCGTCCGTCCTCAGGTGAAGGCCCTGCCCGGGATGGGTACCACCATAGACGTGATCCTGATCAACGGGGTTCTCCGGGAGGGGATGACCATCATCGTCCCCGGGGTGGAGGGGCCCATCGTCACCCAAATCAGGGGGCTGCTGCTGCCCCCACCCATGAAGGAGCTCCGGGTCAAGGTATTGAACACGTTTCTTTATTTAAGGGCCCTCGTTTGAGCGGAGAACAATTGGCGTTCTTCCGCAGTATTTGACTTTGGTTATTGGTAGTCTGAAGTAACCTACTGCCCTTTTAGAATCAGTATGAGAAGCATAAGGAGGTGACCACGGCGCAGGGGGTGAAGATCCTGGGGAAGGACCTGGAGAAGACCCTGGCTGGGCTCCCCCTGCTGGTGGCCCACAAGGAGGACGAGGTGCCTGTGCTCAGGGTAAGACTAGGACATGTACTGCATGTGATGACAGGTTAGCCTGGAACCCTCCTTTTGTACTATATATGATGACAGGTCAGTGTTAGCCTGGAACCCTCCGCCACCTCATGCCAGTAATAATCAATGATTTCCTCACCTTGCCTTTTCCATTGCCGGGTTAGAGCTTGTAACACTCGCACCAATACACACACCAACACACACTCACGTCTACAGTACTGAGATCCTCTGTATTGTGGCATCCCTGCAGGACGAATTGATACGGGAGTTGAAACAAACGCTGAACAGTATCAAGCTGGAAGAGAAGGGTGTGTATGTCCAGGCCTCCACCCTGGGGTCCCTGGAAGCCCTGCTCGAGTTCCTACGAGTGTCCAAAGTGCCTGTGAGTCCCAGACACACACATTGTAATCAACTACAGTGTAGTCTGAGATGTTGTGGGCTATAATGTTCATGTGTTTCCTCCTCTTTTAATAGTATGCTGGCATCAACATTGGCCCGGTCCACAAGAAAGATGTGATGAAAGCTTCCACGATGCTGGAGCATGACCCACAGTGAGAGACCACGTCTTTACTTCCTGTTTCCCCTCCACCTTCCTGTCTCAGGGTGATTATCCCTTTCTGGACAATACAAATCGATTCTGTTCTACGTTAGGTATGCAACGATCCTGGCGTTCGACGTGAAGGTGGAGAGGGACTCCCAGGAGATGGCTGACAGCCTGGGGGTCAGGGTGTTCAGCGCCGAGATCATCTACCACCTGTTTGACGCCTTCACCAAATACAGAGAAGACTACAAGAAAGCCAAGCAGGAGGAGTTCAAGTATGTGAACCACTTAGACGATACCCACCGTGACTGGGTTCTGGTGTTGAAGGCATGGCCCGGGTGATCCACACATCCTGCCTCCTGGGACGTCCGTCCGCTGGACTGGGTCTTGAGACGGTACCGGCGCCGCCCGGTGAGAGTAACGGGGGTTTTCTCTGTCTCTCCTCAGACACGTTGCCGTGTTCCCTGCCAAGTTGAAAATCCTGCCCCAGTTCATCTTCAACTCCAGAGACCCGATTGTCATGGGAGTCAGTGTGGAGGCTGGTGTTCTCAGACAGGGAACCCCGCTCTGTGTGCCAACCAAGGGGGTGAGTGAGGGAGGGAGGGAGGGAGGGAGGGAGGGAGGGAGTTTGTTTGTTTGTTCGTTCGTTCGTTCGTTCATTCGCCGGTCTGCATGCGCTGCGTTTTGTGGTGTGCGTAGCTTGATGGGGCCTGTTCCGTCTCGGCCGGGATTTTATATAAGTAGAAACTGGCATGACCTTCCCTCTCTGCTTACTCCTGGTCAGTTTGTGGACATCGGCATTGTGACCAGCATTGAAATCAACCACAAGATGGTGGACAGTGCCAAGAAGGGCCAGGAGATATGTGTAAAGATCGAGCCCATCCCGGGGGAGTCGCCCAAAATGTTCGGACGACACTTTGAGGCCACTGACATCCTCGTTAGCAAGGTACGTTCCCGGAGTGGAGGATACGTTATGTCAACGGTTCTCAGTTCTCAGTGTCCAGCAGGTGGCCAAACCCTAACAGCTACTTTTTTTTCTGGACAAAAAGTAGTAAACCCACAAGCCTTGCACAGCCGTCTGATCCCACAGGCTTACATTTGCGCCTGCTCAGTGCTCCCAGTGTGCAGAAATGACAATGGATTCCTCTGAGGAGCCGTCATTAACACTGCTACAGCATTAGCTATACCTGAACAGGAGGGGATTGCTATATTGAAGGAACATCAAGTTACTAAATTATGGCGCTTTGGTGCTACATGTGTCGTGTGTTAGTGGTTTGATTAGTTCAAGGTCGATCCGATCGAATGAACGTTTCTCAATGCCGGTTGGTAACACCCTATGCCCAAAACTGTCTGAATCACAGCCCGACCAGACTGATATCCGTGTAGCTTTTAAATGTAAGCTCTCAGGATCAGGCGGCTGTGCGAGGCCAGTAAAAAACAAGGTGAAAAGGGAACTTGGGACTCGTAAACGTTGTCATGTGTTCCCCCCCCCCAGATCACAAGAGCGTCCATCGATGCCCTGAAGAACTGGTTCAGAGATGAAATGGGCAAATCTGACTGGCAACTAATCATGGAGCTCAAGAAGACCTTTGAGATCATCTGAACAGACGGACACCTCCATCTCTTCAGACGGCCACTGATCCACACACACACACACACACACACACGCACACACACACCGATGATCATGTGACACCTGATCAAATATACACGGACATTCATAAATGGGGAGAGTTGTGCAGTGTTGCACCATTCCCCCTTCTCCCCCCTGCTCATCCCCTGTGGTGGGCTGTGGGTGGGTGGGGTGAGGGGGGGTTGTTAGCGGATTAAAGGACGCCAGTGTTTTTCTGTGAGAAACCAGAACCTTCCCACTGTTGTTAACAGTGACAGTTTAGACAGCATCGACACTATTCCAACGTGCCTGTTCTTCAGAATCATCTTGAATTGTATTTTTCTTTTTCGCCACTCTCCACACCCAGCTGCTGCCCGAGTCCTTCCCCCGGTGTGTTCACTCTGTTCAGGCTGGGTGAGACCGGAGAGGGCATCGGTTGGCGTGTCGTGAACTGGGTCTGGCGTCACCGGAGCCGCAGAGCGACAGAATTTAGGAAACCAGTTCTGACGTGTCAAGTTTCACCAGGTGAAGTCCCAAGACGACAACAACGTTCCACTGAGAATGCAGATGAGTCTTAGTTTCATGATGCGTTCGGTGTCGACACGGGGGTTGGCTGAGATCTACCATGGCTCTGCGGGGGCTGCGAACCACAGGCCTGGTTGAAATATGGGGGAGGGGGGGGGGCATGCTTACCAGAGGTTTTAGAGGTCTGAATAATATTGTCACGTGTTTTCTCTTTTCTCAAATGCAGTTATTTTATGGTCCTTTTAAAGTCTCCCCCCTTCCCACTCTGAAATCGCCCATCACCAGCCCCCTCGTCAGGGTGGTTCAGCTGGTGCCTAAGGATGTTTTGTTTTTACCATGAATGAACTAAGTGACTAAAAATTACGCAGTCCCTCTGTACTTGAGTTTGAAATGTAAAAGATAAAACATTAACATCAATAAAGAAATGGCATATTTATAGAAGTCTCCGCCCCTGCCCTCTGCCTTTGTTGTATATTTTGGATAATGGTATGAATGGATACTGAATTGAATTCTATGAAAAATAAAGCTTAAGTGCTACTTGGCCTGGTTTCCTTTGCTCTTATTGGTGTTCAGTTCCCCTGTCTCGGGGTTTCTCCAATTGCAGTTTCTGCTATTTGAGTGTTTGTATGAACAAGCTATTTTGTATCTGCTGTTGAATAGAGCAATTCATTTATTATAAATATAAATATTGTTTCACAATGGGTTGTTATATATTTCCTTTTTTTTTCATTATTCCAGCAGCATGGCTTTATTCAAATCTACATTTATCATCTAGGTACATGTTATGTTATTGCATGTATTCCATTGGAATCAGCTCCCCTTCGTGTAGATTTTATATATTTTAGCAGTTAGGGGGCGCTACAGCTTATGTATATATATATATGCATATATTTACATTTTAGGATGATGGTGGGAATAAAATATTGGAGCCACAATGGAGTGTATTGTATGCAAAGCTTGATATTTAACACGAAGTTTGCTACCTATGGAATACGTAAATACAGTAAGTATTATCATGAGCTGTGAAATACAGTAATCTGAAATCTAATATGATTAATTGTAAAATTAGCTACATAACAGTTCACGTAGGACTGGCCAGCTACCTCATGCAAAGTCATGCAAATAATTTGGGTAAAATATGAATCCGCCAACAGGGGGACAGTCGAAAGCAGCCATAGTTTTACATGTAGGCTATGTGATGTCATTTTCTGTTGGAACATTTCGTGGCGACACACTGAGTGGATAACAAAACATAGTCTCGGTGGTCATTTGACAGTTAACCAGGAGTCAAAGATACGAAACCAACAGCCTATAAGTTGTGGATAGAAAGCAGCTGTGCGTCTATCCAAAACGCACTCATGTTATCCTCATCCGCAAGAATAGGTTTTCATTCTGAATAGGCTCTTAAAATCTTTTCTCATCACATCTCTCTTCTCAAAAACATTCTAGGGTTAGATTAAGTGGATGATTTTGTAATAATAGCAATGAATTCGGCGGAACAGACGGTAACGTGGCTGATAACGTTGGGGGTCTTGGAGTCACCGAAAAAGACAATTTCAGATCCTGAAGGATTCCTGCAGTCTTCCCTCAAAGATGGAGTTGTCCTGTGCAAACTGGTGGAGCGTTTGCGCCCTGGAACGGTTGAGAAAGTAAGGTCATGTCTTATTATTTGGATCTCTATTAATGCTACTTCATCCAAATTTAATGTAGGTATTTATCTGGTTGGAATGTTCTGAAACCTCAATTTGGGTTATAAACAGAGGTTTATTGTCTTGAATGAAATGACATTTCCGTATAGATGTCACTTCAGCATTGGTTTACAAGTTATTACAAGATACCCCATAACTCCAATTCGTTTTCGTATTAATAACTGTAGTATTGCCTTCACATCGCGTTAAAATCTTAATTTCCCTGTTAATAACAGGGAAATATCCATGTTTATTTTATACAAAACATGTCTCAATTGGTAAGTGCACATTTGTCCACTGCGTTTGAATATATTCTACTAAATGATGTTGCTTTAATAAACTGTTTTTTTTTTATCAACTGCTATTGATTATCAAAGGGTAGTCTACAGATATAGATTCGCATGAGTGGGCCGCCATTGACTGCAATTTCCCCCACTTTTAAAGGAACAGTGTTTTTTTTGTACCATCACCTACCCTTTGATTTGCCTGGGACAAAATGTAACTATGGGAGTTTCACATTTATTCATTGAAATACAGGAAAACAGTAAGGCATTAGGGACATAATGGACTTTTCTTGACATTTTACCTGTTGGAAAAAAAGCATTGATTTATGTCACTGTTACGCACAGATAGTGGTGTAGAAAAGAGGTGGGTGAAATCTGATTGACGGTCATATTTCTTTTTGTACAAGTTTGCAATTTATCCATATTTTAAATTAGGTTATTTACAATTGAAAATTGTATGCATGGAAAATTGTCTATAATAGACACATTGTTAGGTTGTTATAAGGTTAGACCCGTTGATAGTAACGGTATTAAGGTTACGAAGCATGTGATTTCTCCTTCAGATAACATAGGCTTTAGCCACAGAGGTTCTAATGTATTTGCACAGGTAGGCAACAAGGTGTAGCCAGAGGGCTTAGATTTTCACCATAGCACGTTGGAATATATACAAAACGTCATTTCCTCTCCAGTAATCTAACTTCCCGATCGGAGGTTGAGAGGTAGTTTAGGAGACCCAATAGATGACGTTTCACACTGAAATATTGAAATTTTGGGCTAACATTTTTGCCGATCAAAACTACGGGCGTTCGTGTGTGTACAACACTTGTCGGAATTTCCGTCTAACCCCCCCCCCTCCCCCCTTCACACAGTTCTTCCAAGAACCAAGGAATGATAGCGAGAGCCAGAGCAATATCAAAGAGTTTCTGAAAGGTTGCGGATCTTTTCGCGTGGAGGTGAGTTGTGTTACCTGACTGCTGTTCTCTATACAACGTTTCAAACATCGAAAGTACATTACGCCATTATATAAATGCCTGGACACATTTATCAACATTTCAATGTATCTACAGTGTGCCAGCTCGTGGGAAGCCTGTCCCATGCAGTATCACAGCGTAGTAGATCGAGCTCATTTCAAAATTCGCAATAGTCATTTTGATACTGTAATAGGATACTATTTAAGGCTATCATTTATAATGACTTTGTTCTCAATTAACAATATCAACATGCTGTTGACACATGTGCAGCATAGTATTTTCACATTTGTATTGTAGAAGAATATACCCATGTGGGATAGAATGACTTGATTTGGCCGTTTAATTCAACAAGGTATTATTAATCCGCATACTCAGCTAAGGTCAATATGCAGAACTAGGAAATGTGACTGTGTACACAATGCCCCCTCTACGCCATACTTCCAACATTAACTCAGTTCAGTCAAAACCGTGAATGCCAAAAATGACAGAAGTCTTTAAAATCAATAATAATCAGCTGTAATTCTGCTCTATGAAATGAGTGTTTGGAATTTGATTTGAAGCACATTGTCTCTTGGAATACAGTACAGTACAGTTTTTGGTTTGCCACGGAAACAGATTTAGCCTAAAAAACATCTGCTTATGCTGAGATATGGCAGCTTTGTGGACATGTGAACCAATGTGGAGTATGAGCCCGCTTCTGATTTCACATCTGGGATCTTTGTCAGTCACTACTCCAGAGTAGACTACTCCACCTGTACACCTTGTTGCAGACTTTTTGCCTTTCACATGTTAGTGTGGATATTGGACCAGGAATATGGTACCTCACATCTAGCAGGAATAAGGTGTGACAATATATTCGGTAGCTGCTTGCGGAAGCATTGGAAGCTGGGCTGTAAAAGGGTAGCACTAGTCTAGCACTGTCCTCAAACACCTAACTCAGCTCTCTGGCCATTGACCATCTGTCTGTCTGATTCACGTATAACTAAATCAAACAATCCAGTCCACACAACAGGTGATGAAGTGAATAGATTAATCAATAAGGTCTATCAACCAATTCTTTTTTTCTTTGAGATCGTACGGTTACATTTCTAAGGTACCAGACGTCGGCATACGTTGTGGTCTGAAGAAAGCAATAAGCTTCTTGAGTCACGGCTACGGAAGCTTATTGTTCCGAAACATTGTCAAGCATGTAAACTTTTCTTCATGACACATTGGTGATTGTAATAGATCACTCCAGGCTAGAGGCTGCATCGATCTGCCCCGCCATATTGCTTAATACATCAACCTAGTCCTCTCAGCCAGACCAAGAAGAGGTCATGTAGAAGTGTGTGGATAGAATTAGGGAGTTAAAGAGGGTTAGGTGGGTGTGTTAGTTAAGAGAACATGATGTGGCATGGATTACAGAGACAGCTCAGACTAGTAGTAATCCCCCCCGATTGGCATCTGGTCGGGTAAAACATTGTTAGTGTGTCCAGACGGGCCTCTGTTCAGGTAAAGGATTTGTAATGTGTCAGGACGGGCCTCTGAGCCAGGGTAGAGGTTTGTAATGTGTCAGGACGGGCCTCTGAGCCAGGGTAGAGGTTTGTAATGTGTCAGGACGGGCCTCTGAGCCAGGGTAGAGGTTTGTAATGTGTCAGGACGGGCCTCTGAGCCAGGGTAGAGGTTTGTAATGTGTCAGGACGGGCCTCTGAGCCAGGGTAGAGGTTTGTAATGTGTCCAGACGGGCCTCTGGTTAGATAGAGGGTTTTCGGTGTGTCTGGCTGGGCCTCTGGGCAGGGTAGTGGTTGTACTGTGTCCAGATGTGACTCTGGGGAAGGGTAGTGGTTGTACTGTGTCCAGAATGGCCTCCGGTCAGGGTAGGGGTTTGTAGAGCACTGCACAGAGTGCGTGGCGATTACATCTCAGCTGTAAGTGTGCCACAGGGACTGGGACAGACTCAGTGAAAAATGCAAAGCCTTTACCGGCAGCAGGGGCTGAATAAACCAATGAGAGAACTGTACTGCCTTCAGCTATGAAAATGAGCTGACTGGGAAGTAGACCTCCTAGATTGTCTAGTGTTACTGCCACGACAAACAGCTCACTCACTGAAGAGTAACATTAAGTAGTGTGGCGGTGAACAAAGCAAGGTGTTGTCCTGGTTGTGCAACACAGTCAGTATCAAACCGTGATCTAGTCCGCTGGTACAGTTAATCACCTTAGGAAGCCTGCTGAACCCTGTGTTTGTACTCCACATAGATGTAGGTAATTAACAGTCACACCCCATCCTGTTAGGACACACTCTGGTTTAATGTTGGCATTAAATGAACTCATAAGTCATATAATTAGAAGAAATACAAGGAATAGGTTCTGGTTTTCGCCGTTAGGCTTTGCACTCCCGTACTAAATGTCCAAAGTTCAGATAATAAATGGCCACCCTTACACCCTGTAACTCTGTAGAGAATAATCCATTTTGAAAGTGTTATGGAGTATGTGGTTTGTCTCCAGTTAGACAGAGGTTGCAGCTCGTCATGCCACTCACATTCCTGACCTGTCTGGACTGAGAACAAAGGATAGAGCAGGATGTCTCTGTAGGCCTTCCCATGGTTGTAGCAACTCTGCACTGTCTAAATCTCAGCGTCTGTTTAATGTCTCAGGCCTGTCTCGGTAGATTATGGCTGATGTCTCCCGCTTGCCCCGTCAGCAGTTGTTTTAACTCTGACATTCTCAAGGTGTCAGGCTAAGGCCTCCTCACAGTGAGAAGTGTGTTTATGGACATTACCCAGATTACCTCAGTACAAGCACCAAGCTATGTCTGCCAATAATAGGAAAAGAAGAATTGATCGCAGTAGGTTTCTTGAAAAAACTTACACCATTGCAGTGTTTGGTTTGATTTCAGTCGGCAGTGCCGTTTGGTTTTGTTTGTAGTAACTGTTGAAAGCTAAAGGATATCTCTCCTTTCTCTTTCCAGCCATTTGAGGTCAATGACCTGCTCCAGGGACTGAACTTCACCAAGGTTCTCAACTCTCTGGTGGCACTCGCCAAAGCCACGGAAGGTAAGTTGACTAACAGAGAAGCGTGTCTGACTGTGATGATTCACGGAAAGTGTGCGGTTTTCTATTCAAATCCATTCCATTAAGGATATCGAGCCTAGATATGGTGTAGGATCTGTTTCTGGTGAGTATTAGTGATTGAGTTTCCTGTGTTGAAAGATGGCTGCAAGCAGCATGTGAATTTGAGTTCCTATCTCTGTTCCTGATGTGCACGTATCTTTGAACTCGTCACTGTCTTTCATCCACAGACATTGGAGTGGGCAGTGACTCTGTGTGCGCGCGTTATTCGTCCTCGTTGCGGATCAAGTCGTTTGACTCTCTGAACGCCCAGTATCCCCACGGACGCTCTTCCAAAGTCCTCCACAACCAGTACCGCAGCCTGGTCAGTCACACAACCACGTGGAACCTAACAGAACCACACTGGACCTAACAGGGCCACATAACAACCCAGTAAATCCGACAGAACCTTGTAGCGCCAAACAGAACCTTGCAGCACCCAACAAATCCAGAAAATGTTTTTTTTGGCCATTGAGGTTGTTCACACATTTGCTGCTTTAGAATGGTTCTTGGTGAGCGGCATCCTCACTTTTCCCATTTCTTTTTCTTTTTTTTGCCCCCCCCCCATTTCTCCTTTCTCCTCGTTCCTCTCCGTCTTCTGTTCCTCCGTGTCTCTCCTCCTCAGGACATGTCAGAGAGCGTTGGTCAGTCGGTGTTGGTGAAGGCCAAGTTCGCCTTCCAGCAGACCAACGAGGACGAGCTGTCCTTCAACAAGGGGGACATCATCAGTGTGTCACGACAGGAAAATGGTGGCTGGTGGGAGGGATCGCTTAATGGCAAGATGGGCTGGTTCCCTAGCAACTATGTCAAGGAGGTCAAAGGCAGCGGCGGGGGTCAGTAATTGTACGGCTTTGTTTGAATGTTAAGCACTGATCTTAGTTTGTGTTGGGAGGATAAATGGGTTTTTGTATGCCTATAACAACTATATAATGGATCCATAACACTTGCATAACTCTTCACTGTTGAAGACCACAATGGGATGTTCGAAAGGTGTCTAGTTGCTGATAGCTGTTGCAGTTTATACCGTCACATGTATTTTTTGTGGTTCTCCAGGAGCAATTCATAGGCTTTCAATCACAAACCTCTTTTGCGCAGTCAGCATTTCTCAACAGCTTGAACTGTGTTGTGAAGGGAATGAATAACGAGAGGAATTACCGAGAGAAGGTACGTGTTGCCAATAGTGAACACACTAAGCCCTGGCCCAATACCAGCTATTTAGTCAGAGGGCTGCTGTAGGCAAACCAAATAGAATGGACATTTTATGCATGGATATATAATACAGATTGGGGTCTTTATAACTTCTTTGTAGTAGTTTTCTATTTGCAACACTTTTTTTTTTTTTTTCACTTCTCATTGATTCAATCAGTGCATATGGACAATATTTGTGCAGCTGTTAATGTAGCCATTGTTCACTATAAATGTAGTGTTGACATCTAGGCCTGAGAGGAAGGAAACTCCATGGTGCAACAAAGACCGGACATGCCACAGAGAGTGGATGGGACTTCCCCTCACCAAACACCAACCATAGCCTACTGTAGCCCTGCTATCTAACTATGGACCAATCTAACATAATGTCACCTTCTGTAGCCAATCAGTTACACCACACCATATGTTCTCTGTCTCACACAGAGACAAAGACACAGGGTGGCAGGGACACACAGGGTGGCAGGGACACACAGGGTGGCAGGGACACACAGGGAGGCATGGACACACAGGGAGGCATGGACACACAGGGAGGCAGGGACACACAGGGTGACAGGGACACACAGAGTGATAGGGACACAGGGAGACCGAGGGTGACAGAGACACAGGGAGGCAGGGGCACAGGGAGGCAGGGGCACAGGAAGGCAGGGGCACAGGGAGGCAGGGACACAGGGAGGCAGGGACACAGGGAGACGGAGACAGTGGGACACAGGGAGACCGAGGGACACATCGAGACACAGGGTGACAGGGACTCAGGGTGATGTAGACACAGGGAGGCAGGGGCACAGGGAGGCAGGGGCACAGGGAGGCAGGGACACAGGCAGACGGGGAGACAGGGAGACATACAGAGGGAGACACAGGGAGACATACAGAGGGAGACGGAGACACAGGGAGACAGGGAGACTGAGACCCAGGGAGACAGATAATGATGCACAGTGTGAATAAAGATCCAGCAGGGTGAGGATCAGTTAGCCTGGACAGAAACCCAGATAAAACACACTGACGGGAGGATGTCCTAGAGACAGAGGGAGCTGCAGCCTGGCTCTTTGTAGCGTGGCATGTTGCTCTCTGAATTCCTATATTACCTCTGCCTAAGGGGACACCACTAAAACACAGCAGCATGTGCCCATTTCTGATTAGTGCATTGCTAGCCTCTGGTCGTGGTCGTTAGCTTAATGAAGCCAGCATCTTACCCTGGACAAGGCCCTGCAGGATAAACAAGGCTTCATATTCTATTAGAAGACTAATGAGTTCATGAGTTTCAGGGCTTGTCTGGTCTACTTCTACTCTTTACTTTGTTCTTGTACATTTCGTCTTCTCATATCTCTCTCCCCCCGTCTCCTCTCTCCTCCCACACTGTATTACACAGACAAACCAGTGTCTCCTAAGTCCGGGACACTCGCAACCCCCCTGAAAGGCTTCGAAACCCCCCCTGTCAGCAAGACATACTATAACCTGGTGAGAACCTACAGCGCTGATGAGAAACTGCTGAGATCTTTCCACTGAACACTGCATGCAATACCAGGAGGTCTTTCACACCTTCATGACCTTCAGAACAGACGTGCGTGCGTGGATATGGGGGGTTGTGTGTGGATATGGGGGATTGTGTGTGTGTGTGTCTGTGGACATGGTGTGTGTCTGTGGACATGGTGTGTGTCTGTGGACATGGTGTGTGAGGGTGTGCGTGTGTAGTCT
>JACXGI010004109.1:40049-56510 GCA_016801175.1 Esox masquinongy
TGTGTGTGTGTGTGTGTGTGTGTGTGTGTGTGTGTGTGTGTGTGTGTGTGTGTGTGTGTGTGTGTGTGTCTAATGGTGATGCGGGTGTCTGGGTCAGTTATGGTGTGCAGGGACTGTTAGTCCTGCTGCCGTGACGATGATAGGGCCACACTGCAAAGCACCCTGGGAGATCCACTGTTAGTTCTAGTGCTGAGAGAAGAGTAGCCCAGGGAGAGAGATATGAACTATTCAGGATTAGACGGTAAAAGTTGCCTGGGGCCGAGTGGTGAATACTGGAGATGTACTGTATTTTGTCCCAATGGATGAGCCTGCATTAAGATTCACCCGCAACAATGCGAAACGTTTTAATACCATAATGGAAGAAAGAAAAATGTCAATAGTTGGAGAATGGGCCTTTACAATACACTTGACAGTAACCACATCATCACAAAGCGTTGGTGTGTCCACTGTTTCAACATAGAAATTAGATTGTTGAAATATGAGCCGTAAGCAACTCAAGCTCTCTGCTCGTTCTTTCTCTGGATCCAGTCTTAAGGCGGGACATTAATGACACGGACTAAAGACAAAGGAAAGCGTGGTGTTTTTTCTGTTTGCCTCTAATGAAATGTTCAAAGGCCACGGAAAGATTTTTAAATTGAAAGACAATAAAGAAGACTGCCTCATTGTTGTAGATAGAGTGGAAGGTCTCACTGGTCCTGTTCTATCAGTGGGTGTGAGGGATTTGAGTGTCCGTCCGTCTGTCTGTCTTTCAGAACCGAGGGTAAACAGAAGGCCATCCTGCAGCCCTGACCCCCCTGTTCCGTTTCTCTCCAGGTGCTCCAGAACATTCTAGAAACAGAGACTGAGTATTCCAAGGAGCTCCAGAGCTTGCTGTCCTCATACCTGCGCTCCCTTCAACCCACAGAGAAGTGAGTGTGTTAGTGTTTGTCAAGGAGGGTCTGGTACACATTTGGGATTGACTGGAACATTCTAGAAACCTCCCAGTGTCCGTTCTCAGTCAGTCCTCCATAACTATGCATTCATCCCACCCCCCACCCCCTTTTATCTCTCTGTCTCTCTCTCTCTCGCTCGCTCTCTGTTTATTTAATTAGGTTGAGCAGTGCAGAAATTAGTCACATCCTTGGAAATCTGGAGGACATCTCTACCTTCCAGCAGATGTTGGTTCAGTCCTACGAGGAATGTACCAAGTGAGAACACACACATGCATGAAATATGAAACAAGTCTAAAATAGACTAGAGGAAGTTGAAACAACTTCCCTATCCTGTCTGCCAATAGGATTTAAAGCCACACCCTGCAACATGCCCTATGGGGGGGATTTACTTCTCCAGCAGCACTTCACGCTTTTTCTATAGGTTACACTGGCACCTAGTGGTTGATTTTGGTAGTGCTTGTTGAATTCAATGTGTCTTTCTGTGTGCCTGTGCGTGTGCGCGTGCGCGTGTATGTGTGTAAAGGCTTCCAGAGAACCAGCAGAGAGTAGGACGCTTCTTCCTCAACCTGATGCCTCAGATGAAGAGCCTTTACATGGCATACTGCTCCAACCACCCCTTGGCTGTCAACGTCCTCACAAAATACAGGTAATCGTTTGTGTACCTCAAGTGACTGTGTGCGTGTGTGCTTCTGTTTGTATAACCAACTGAAGTGTGTGTGATTGTTATGGTGAATGTCAAAATACAAAATATATTAAATATTGTAAGGGACAGTATTTAAAAAAAAAAATTGCTTCTGTGTCTTTCAGTGAGGAGCTAGGGGAGTTCATGGAAGAGAGGGGAGCCAGTAATCCTGGGGTCTTAACCCTGACCACAGGCCTCAGCAAACCCTTCATGAGGCTGGACAAATACCCCACTCTACTGAAGGAGCTGGAGAGGCACATGGAGGTGAGAGGCTGGGGGCCTGCTGTTGTCTTCGTCAGATATGGGGACTTGCCCGCTAATATGAATGATCATCAGTGTGTAAGTGTAGACCTGTGATCATGTCATTAATCAGACGTCTCTCTTCTGCCTCAGGAAAATCATCCGGATCGGCCAGACATCCTGAAGTGTCTGACCGCATTTAAAAGTCTCTCTGTAAGTCATACATCTAGCTTGGTTAGCTACTGTCTATGTTTAATGAATGTAGTACATGGTCTCCAATAGCCTAATCACACACCGCTAACTGTCATTAACAAGTATCACACACTGAATGCTCCCAGCTACTATCAAATCAATTCAACACTGGCACGTTATTTGGCCATTCATTAACAGTAATATTGGCCACATTCCTGTGCTGTGTGCGCATTTGTCTATAACTCCGTGCGTAGCCAGGTTAATGGTAACCACCTGGTGGGTTGACTGGAATATTTGAAATCTCCCTAAAACCCTTTCGAAGTAGGCTTGACTAACTGATGTTTTGAGTATGTCATTTGTATCTGTTAACTTCAGATGTTGCCATTACAACAACAAAACAGAATCATCATTAAACCTGCGTATTCCTTTCTCATTAGATGTGGAATGAATCGACCACATTAGCTCTTAAAGGGAAACACAAAAAAATCCACAGTATTTGTTTTGTGTGCCTCTTTGATGGCTAGCTAAAAAAAATTGTTATCGTGCTAGTGTTGATGAAGGGTTAAAATGACGTGTTAAACAATCTCCGTTTTGTTGGTGTGTTTACGTATGCAGTCAGTGAGGTGTTGCTAATCCTCACTGAGGCTAAAGCTGTAGCCTGGCTTTGAGCTCAGGGGTTTGGAGTTTGGCTGTGCTGCTTTGTGGCCTGGTGCCCTGGCTTGGGCTTCTATGCTGCCTGGATCCTGTTGTTTTCTGTGTATGTGTGCATGTGTGTTTCTCACTTGTCTTTTTTAAAACACTGTGTGCGTGTGTGCGTGTTTCTGTGCATGTGTGTGTCTGTGTGTGTGTCTGTGTGTGTGTCTGTGTGTGTGTCTGTGTCTGTGTCTGTGTGTGTGTGTTTAAATGTTTTTGTGTCTCCATGGCGGAAGGGTCATTGTCAAGAGGTCCGGAAGCGTAAGGAGTTGGAGCTGCAGATTCTGACAGAAACCATCAGACGCTGGGATGGTGATGACATCACAACCCTGGGCCCAGTCCTCTATATGTCACAGGCAATCTGCCACATCCACGGATCAGAGGTAAAAGACACACACACACACACACACACACACACCTCTATAATCTACACCCATGAATGTGTTAACTGTGTGTGTTTCAGGAGAAGGCTGAACGCTACCTCCTGCTATTCCCAAATGTTCTGCTCTTGCTGTCTGCCAGCCCCAGAATGAGCGGATTCATCTACCAGGTCTGTATCCCTCCATCTGTCTTTCTGTCTGTCCCTTGTCAGTCTGTCCCTTGTCAGTCTGTCCCTTGTCAGTCTGTCCCTTGTCAGTACGTAATCAGCAGAGGTTTCTGAAATGCTTGTATGTTGTGGTTGTGTTTTGAAGGGTAAACTACCGCTGGCAGGAATGCTCATTTCAAGAATGGAAGATTGTGAGATGGTCAAAAACGCTTTTGAAATATCCGGTATGTCTGCCGTTCACCTGCACTGGAGCAGTTAAAAAAGAAAATATATATATATATTCTCAAACTATAACTATATATAGTTATAGTTTGGGTGCTTCTGGAAACTTAGCCAAATATTTTCTTTTGGTCTGTGCAAACACAGATTCAACAGGAAGTTGGTTTTGTCTGCGCTTGTCTCTGTCAACCAAGCGTCTCGTACTCCCCTGAACTGACGTGTCTGTGCGTGTCTGTGCGTGTCTGTGCGTGTCTGTGCGTGTCTGTGCGTCTGTGCGTGTTTTACAGGCAGTACATGTGAGCGGATGCAGGTGGTGTGTAATAACCAGCAGGATCTGCAGGAGTGGGTGGAGCATTTATCGAGACACACCCAGATCAGAAATACACCCTCCATGATTATGACTGCGCCCTCCTCCAAGCCCCAGTCTGCCCCGTGCCACACGGTAACGCCCCTGACCCACGACCATCTATTAAAGGGATGGCTATACACGTTTTTCTGGCAGTTTGTTAAAGGGATAGTTATTAATGTTTGTCTCACAGTCAGTTAAAGGGACAGCTATTAAAGTTTGTCTGGAATTTTTATGTTGGGGTGATGAATTAGGATAATTAAGTTTATATTCTAAATTAATTTGAAAGATTAGCACCATGTAATTCCAAGAGATTCTTCTCTATATTCCATAAGCATTTAGTTCTTCTTTTGGCACTATACTCCAGAAGTTTGGATTTGAAATCAAACAATTACTATGAGGTTAAAGTTAAGATGGTCAGCTATTATTTGGGATTATTTATGTACAAATTGATTTTACGATTTAGAAATGAAAACTCATTTTATACATAATCAAGAACGTAGCCAAAACCTTAAGCTTACCAAAAAAATGTTTCTCCAACATCATTATTATTGGAAAGCACTCTAGTGAGCTCTGCAAACTCTTCTTGGTAAGCCAAGGGAGACCTCTACAGTGGTCAGTGGATGGAAGACAGGTACTCTCACCTTTGGCCAGGTGAGAGTACCTAATCAGCCTGCAGGATTCTGGAAAATTGTTACTTTGGACAGTTGAGACAAAGATATAACATATAACACAGTGATGACAAGAGGGAAGTGTGGAGAAACAGTGGTGCCACTGGAAGTGGCTCACTTGTCTTCATTGACAGAGTAACTGCAACAACGTGACTGGCCAAGTCAACCTCCAGATTTATTACATTTATTTTTAAAAAAGTATGAATTTTCTGGAAATGAATTATTAATTTGCTGAAAATGAAATTTTAAGGATTTTCTGAAATAACCTTCAAACAAACAACTGAAGATGTCTGCATTATCTGTCCTAAAATGTTTGGTTTCCTGAACTAGAGGGCCTATGCATACAATCTTGTCATTTGCCTCAGACAAGTAATTGGATTTCAAATTCAAACGTTATGCTCTGCGCTATGCCTGTATCCTAAACCGTTCTCCCCCTCTCTTCTCCCCCCCCTCCCAGTTGCCTTCCCACCCCCTGACCCCCTCTAGACATTCAGAGAGTAGGGCAGTATCTGGGGGTCAAGTCTACCACACCTTACCTCACCCCTCATCCCTTGGGGCCCCTCAATCCTCCCCCGCGTGGGGTCCCCTGGAGCCCCCGAGCACCCCCAAACCCTGGAGCCTCAGTTGCCTACGCCCGGCACCCCCACTCAAGCCCTCGGCGGCTCTCTGCTATAAGGAGGTACTGTATTCTGCCAGCCCCTAGTAAAAACAGCAGTAGCCGG
The DNA here is from genome assembly GCA_016801175.1 of Esox masquinongy. Classification (NCBI taxonomy): domain Eukaryota; kingdom Metazoa; phylum Chordata; class Actinopteri; order Esociformes; family Esocidae; genus Esox; species Esox masquinongy. The sequence goes on from JACXGI010004109.1 coordinate 45,294, forward strand.
CCCACCACAATCAAAAGCCACAGCTCGTTCACACAGCCCCAACACCCACCCCACTAGGGCCCTAACAGAAGTCAACGCTCATCTCTCTCTCTTTCTCTCCATCCTCGTGTTTCCTTCTCCCACTCTCCAGGATCTTAGCAAAAGTCCTAAGAATATGAAGAAGCTGCTGCCGAAGCGCAAACCTGAGAGGAAACCTTCGGAGGAGGACTTTGCTTCCCGGAAGAGCACTGCCGCCTTAGAGGAGGATGCCCAGATCCTGAAAGTGATCGAGGCCTACTGCACCAGCGCCAAAACGCGGCAGACACTCAACTCAAGTAAGACTGCCCTGCGAGCACAAAACCCGTCAGACATGCGCCCTCCAGAGTCCTGCTAGAAATGTTCTGACAACTGTATTGGTCTTTGCTGTCGGCGTGCTTTACTTCCTCGGTTTCTGTACTAACATGATAGATCTGTTGCTTATCAGAGATGTCCTCTGTTTCTGTACTAACATGATAGATCTGTTGCTTATCAGAGATGTCCTCTGTTTCTGTACTAACATGATAGATCTGTTGCTTATCAGAGATGTCCTCTGTTTCTGTACTAACATGATAGATCTGTTGCTAATCAGAGATGTCCTCTGTTTCTGTACTAACATGATAGATCTGTTGCTAATCAGAGATGTCCTCTGTTTCTGTACTAACATGATAGATCTGTTGCTAATCAGAGATGTCCTCTGCTGTCACTTAATAATGTTCTCTTTCTCTTCTCTCTTATCATCACTCTGCATTCTTCTATTCTCCATTCTGTTGGTTTGTTTATTTTTATTTCCCTTATCCCTTCAATTATATATGATGTTGTCATCCTCCGTAACTCCACCCATCCCAATCTATTTTCCTTTCTTGTTTTAAATCTATTATTTATCCTGCGATTGCAACTCCCTGTCTCAACAACCCACCTAAATTATCATTAATAACCCTCCACTTTGCTCTATTATGGTTTGATCTACTCTCCCGCTTGTTGTTCGGTATTATTTGACCCACTCCCCCGTTCCTGTTTGGTATGGTTTGACCCACTCCCCCGTTCATGTTTGGTATGGTTTGACCCACTCCCCCGTTCATGTTTGGTATGGTTTGACCCACTCCCCTGTTTCTTATGGTTTGACCCACTCCCCCGTTCCTTTTTGTTATGGTTTGACACACTCCCCCGTTCCTGTTGCTTATGGTTTGACACACTCCCCCGTTCCTGTTGCTTATGGTTTGACCCACTCCACCGTTCCTGTATGGTATGGTTTGATCTACTCTCCTGCTTGTTATTCTGTATTGTTTGACCCACTCCCCCATCCCTGTTCGGTATGGTTTGACCCACTCCCCCGTTCCTGTTTCTTATGGTTTGACCCACTCCCCCGTTCCTGTTTGGTATGGTTTGACCCACTCCCCCGTTCATGTTTGGTATGGTTTGACCGAATCCCCCCGTTCCTGTTTGCTATGGTTTGACCCACTCCCCTGTTCCTGTTTCTTATGGTTTGACCCACTCCCCTGTTCCTGTTTGGTATGGTTTGACCCACCCCCCCGTTCCTGTATGATATGGTTTGACCCGTCTCCCAGCATGGCAGGGTACTGATTTGATGCACAACCACATACTGGCAGACCCAGTTGACCGGTCCAGTGTGGATGCTCTGGGTTGCCGTAGCAGCCTGTCCAGAGGGACCGAGCCCTGGTCTGACCTATCAGAGGACCTGGATTATGACAGTGTTTGGAATGCGAGTAGTTACAGGAACGCCTCTGTCTCTCGTAAGACCTACAGCCACTCCTCCAACATGGCCCCCTTCCCGCCCCCTTGTGTTTTTTTTAATTTGTAAGGAAATTACGAGGACTTATTTGATTGTATTTTGTTTTAGTGAAAACATTCTGACGTACCGTTTGCTGCCTAGGCAATGTTCAATTAGCAAACGTGGAGCGTTGCAGATAGAAATACATCTTGTATGATTCCTTATTGTACTGAAACTGGACCATCACGCTTTCCCCGATATCGTTTTAGTTTTACGCGTTAAACACAAACATGTCTGGCTGAACATTATACACCTCTACCTGAACGTTGGCCAGCGTTGTGTCCTTCTGAGCACATCCCTGAATTCCCTCTCTTGCCTGCTGTTGCCGTGACTACTGTCTAGCAGTTTATGGAGGGTTGAGTGTGGCTCTGTCTGCTGTGTGGGTTCTCTCAAGCCAATTTCAGAGAAACCAAAAATAGGAGGAACCTGAAATGAACTCTCTTCACCTTGAGAGTTGTGCGGGCGCACGCACGCGGACACACACACAAACAGTCAAAAGAACAGAGTTGTTCAAAGGGAATAACTGCTTCTCAGCTTGCCTTCTGTTCTCAACTATTAACTGCTTCAAAGAACCTGGCGTCATATTACAAATCATTAAAATGCTGAGTTCATATTCTGCTGTCACGGCTTAGATCTCCCTCCCTGAGACATTGAATCTCAGTGGGATAGCCCGTATGAATAACGGGTAAATGGTGGATGAGACGGGCCTGAGTGGCCAGTCAAGTAGCCCTTACCTACTGATCTACCTGATCATGGCTGCATTTCATTCCAAAACAGCATGCCCTCCCTTCCACAGAACCTTCAGTCACCTAAATCTATGTTGGGCTCTAAATTGGCCTCATTTCCTTGTCACCTTTGCTTTATTGAATGAATCAGTTACTATGGCCAGGTCCCAGAGGAAAAGACCAGAGGACAGAAGGCTTGTTTTAACTATGAGAGACAGCTTCAGTGAGGCTGTCCCACTTTCACCCCCACGGATGCGACATTCCGTAGACTTGAAAAACATTCCCTGCTTTAGCTTTTAATCCCAGTTCCGGATATCAGGAGGAAATAAGCAGGAAATACGAAAATCAGGTTTAGAGCGTTTGGCCAACAGTTGAAAGGTTGCTGGTTCATTCCCTCAAGAAAGGTAACTTGAATATCTTCTGTACATTTCTCTATATAAGCGCATCTGTTTAGTGACGGAGATGTAAAACGTAGCAGGGGAAAACCAGAGAATTGATTTGAAGGTCCTGGAATTTTGTAACCCTAACCTCTGTATGGTCACTCATCCTGCCTCTAATGTCTATTAATCATTGGGTCATCCATCAGCCAAGAACTCTGTTGACTGTTGTTCTACCAATCAGGTTCCAGGGAGAAGTCAGGTCTGCATATGCTCTTCCCAGAGGAGGAGAAGATCATTGTGGAAGAGACTAAGAGCAATGGACAGACCGTCATAGAGGAAAAGTAAGAACTACATCAAGTTTCCTTCTTAGCTCTCCTTCCTTAGGTGCGTACCACTGCAAGAATCAGTTCACAGATTAAACTCCTCACTTCTTATTCGATTGATTCCACGGTCATTAGTAGGGTTCATTGATAAGAGCTGTTGTGTTGTGTTTCGTTAAGCTAGCTATGTGTTTTTTAAATTTTTTTATTTTTCAGGACTTTGGTGGACACAGTCTACGGCCTGAAGGATGAAGTGCAAGAACTGAAACAGGTGAGCGTTCAGGGCAGTTATCGTGTTTAGCGTTCGCAAAGCCATTGCCAGGCCCAACGCAATGCCACAGTCTTATTACTCCATCCATTTCTGTCATGTGGCATTAAGAGCATTTTCTAAAATCTGACCACCATCTCTGTCTCCCTGAACAGGACAACAAGAAGATGAGAAGGACCCTGGAGGAAGAGCAGCGTGCCAGAAAGGAGCTGGAGAAGATCGTGAGGAGAGTCCTGAAGAACATGAACGACCCCACCTGGGACGAGACCAACCTGTGAGTACTCCGGGTGGGACCACTGTCCACCATCACTGGACCAGTTGACCACAAATCCACTGGACCGAAACGCTGTGAACTGCCGTTCTGGAAGACTGAACCGTGTCTCTGTATTAAAACACCTGGCGTGACCCGAAACGGTCAGTGGAAATGGAACATGGCGCCCCTGAATCACTTTGCAGCATGGACGTCAAACCCAGAGTCTGTGTTCGTCTTGCATTGGACGGAGGACATAACAGTAGTGAGGACACTGTATATCTGTCCCCACCGGCTCTCAGGTTCTACTGGGTGCATCTCAACAGTGGACTCCTCTACCTCCATCCTTCTGCACTGACCTGAAGATGGGTGAAAACAAATGGAGACATTTCTCTCACTTATCCAGTACGCTAAACATCCGCGATAGACTATTGAGATCCCTCCTATGCATGTAGAGCAGTAGTCTCAGGAAACCGATGCTACAGGCCGTGACTGCATCTTAATAGTCAACTTTGCCTTCTTACTGTATGTGAAGCAGTTCCCCTAAACCTCAAATGGAATCTCCTCTCACCTGTCCAGTTTTAAGTCGATGAAAGGCAACGAAAAACAGTAGCATATATATATGCAACCCAGAGGAGTTTAACAGATGGGGATTTAGTCACTGCCTGCTTACCCTGCTGCTAAGCTCGTCTTAAGACCAACCCCCAACCCCCCTACACATTCCTTTGAGCCTTGCAGGAACCTATGGCCAACACCCAGAATGGGATATAATCTACTTTTTCTGGATTTTTTTCATTGGAAAACTCAGCAATACAATACTGGAAAGTTTTCAGGGAATCTTTGTGATTTTTGTTTGCTCTTTTTTTAATTGTTTTTCTTTGGTCACGAATGAGTATTTTTATTGTTTTCCGTATTTGACCTGATAATGGAATATCTATTTAAATATTTTGCTGGACACACTATTTCTACTTTTGCTTTTTTACCTTTTTGTCACCTACAGTATAATTTCTACAGAATATAATCACAGCTTGTCTATTTGATGTCATGAAATGTGCCTTGGGAATATGATTCCTTGATATTGGCTTACATTTCTGGCAGGCACTTTGATTCCTCAAATATTCCAATGCAATGTTAACACTGATGAACACTAAAGAAGCTACTTATATATCCATTCAAGATTCTATATTATGTCTGTATTTAAATGAAATATATTGAGAATTGTATTGTGAACTCCTTAAGTCACAAGAAACCTCCCATTCCATCCCTCTATTTATATCATCTCTCACTTTTCTCAATTCCTATTATTGTCTCTGTGGATTAAACCGGTACACTAAATCTCTTGACTCTTCTGTCCTATGAAGCACTTCCGCTGGTGTTGTTGCCAGTTCCCTTTCAATTCAGGAATTATTGGCAACTGAAATTCGGATTGTGATTTTTCCTCAATGCCTATCATCAGAAATATTTGAATTTCAGTCAGCTTCCTGAAATGAAATTGGTCCCAACCCCAACTAACTCATTAGAGAGTGTTATTTAGATCGGGTGATGGTATACTGCAAACAGTGTGAGGAATTGTGTAATTGCACTCCTCAGTGAAACAGTCAACAGTGTGGCTACCACAGGCCCTGTTATTCCATATAGGTTTCAGCAACGTAGCAGCAGGTGAGCTGGTACCCCAGAGTTTCATGCCTTCTGTTGGCACTGTGGCATATCTGGCCTGAACCGAGCCCATTCTGTCACGGAGGGACCATGCGACAAAGCTTCCTTTATGTGGCGGATGGGATGGGTGTATTCAAACGGCTGGAAATCTTTGCGGGCTGTGCCCACCTTTGTCTTGCCATAAGCTGGGCGGTAAGTCCCCCCCACGTTAATTCCAGCATTGTGAGTGTCCTCCTGCCCACTGCTGCTGTGCATTGTTCCACGGTAATCCAGGTTTGGGCAGGGGAAAGAGATGGCGGAAAGACCGAGGGAGAGGGGATGATGATGGGGCTGGCGGCCGCCATTGAAGCCACGGTGGAGGAGCAGTGCATCTTGATGTAAAATAGGAGCGTTGTTTCAGCCTCTGACGGTTTGGTACTCAGTCATTCTGGTCCTGCAATGAACCTCGCGGGCCTGGTTCTGCCATGTTCAGCTAGTGGTGCGTTGTTAACACACCAGGTTCAGGTTGATCGGGGGGGGGGGGTGATCCATCCAGCGCTGTTCTCCATCAGCTACCCTCTGTAGAGAAGTAGAAGAGAACATGTTATTTAAGAGCAGGGAAAATAGTGCTAAGTATACAGCCCAGGTATAAGAATACAAGTCACGGAGCGCCCTGTTCCACTGTTTGCTCAATAACCTAGCACCACAACGGCCTTCACACCCACACCATTATAACAAACACAAAGGTCTGAATCAAACCGCATCCTCCCAGTCCCACAGAGACCTCAGCGGCATTGTGGAAGATTTAATCACCGGGTGGACACCCGTTCACAGCAGAAGGCAGAGCCGCGTAGTTGGATGGTCGGGAACGAGCGCTTCTTCCTTCCCTTTGTTTGTTCCGAAACGGGAGATGACATTTGGAGAGAGAATGACACCTAGCAGACATTTACATGCGGACAAAGCTCGGGAGCAGCCTGTGGCGATGGCCTGCCCAACAGACAGCCACACAGAGGCAGAATGTTACCTGTCTGTCCCTGATTACAATAACGCTGTATACCTCCAGAATAAAGGCTTGGAACAATGTTTTGTTGGTGTCTGTGGCTGTTCTGTTTTGCTCTATGCATACAGAACTGACAAGGAGCCTGACCAGTGTTATCCTCTACGGTTTCACTGCAGCGGGGCTTTGATGACTGGGGTTCCAATAGTGGTTGTTCCCACTGGCCTAGTGCAGCCCCTCTGGATGGGAATCAAGCCAGACGAGGTATGTGTTTTCCATACTTTGGGAGTACGGCAGTTGTCCTGAGGTCAGGCAATGTTTCACTTCCTCAGAAAGTAGCCAAGTGTAACCACCAATAGGTAATCAGGTCGGCGCCTATTTCCAAACCGCTTCCTGGTTTCTTTGCAGCCGTTCTTTATAGACTTCTAAAAGAAGTACAGGCAAGCGGCAGAAACACAAAAGCAATGCAGACAGTGAATTGTAAGATGACAATGCTGCATATTTAGTGGCTTCATAGCAGCAGCGGTGAGAGTGAAGGTTCTGTAAAGATGGCCTTATTAAAATGACAAGGCAATTTACAGCCTTTATGGGGCGATGACTCTGCTTCATTGACTTACAATGGAAAGGATATAATTTTGCAGATGTTGGTGGAAAGGCTCAAATGTCAGCTCTTTTCAGAATGCCAACCCGGGCCTTGATGGTGAATGAATAATTGATAAGTCACCTTTGTCTACCGTTAAATATTCTTACACGAACACAAAAGCTCGGCAGAAAAACGTAGAAGAACATCTTATGTATCTATTCACTTGGCAGATCAAACGCTGTGATAGCTGGGATGTGCCAGCCAGCGTTCATAATGAGCATGTGAACCACGGTGTGGTCTAGTTTGCTCTGCCTGTAACTCCCTTGGAGGTAAGAAACATTTGGCTGGTCTTGAGTAAGTTTCGGGCCAAGATTAGGGCTGAGATCATGGTCCACCTTTGAGTGTCACACTAGTCTGACTATAGGCTTCTTCTCCTTGTTTCCTTCATTCTTTAATGTGCTTTTTTTGTTTCACTTTTTGTTCCAGCTTGATGTAAATTGATTAGAGGAAACGTTAGAGTGTTACTATAGGGTGTTGGGAAACATCCCTGGTTTTGTCTGAATGCGGAGGGTAAGCAGATTAGTTGATAAGGGCAGATGGACATCCACACACATAAAGTGGGTCTGAAATTATTGACATCCTTGATAGAGATCGGCAAAAATGACCGTAAAAACAGATATTAAAATACCCATTATTGTATGCTACCGACATTTGGCCATAAGAAAATGTAGGTTATATTTGTGATCATCTGATCATTTTTTTGTGGATTTGGATGTTTGTTTGACATTATTGTTTTGCAGGGCCAAGTTTGAACCTACTGGCGTGTTTTTCTAAATTTCCTGGTACTGGGAAAAGTTCATGAAGTCATTAAAGATGCATTCTGGGACTTTTGGCCGCTGGTTGTAAAATTGTCATGCCAGGAAATGGAAATTGTCATGCCATTTCCCTGGAAATTGTGTGTTATGTTATGTAAAATGTTCCGATATGTGCCCTATGTCATCAAAACCATTTACTTTCCAACTTGTAATTTCATGGCTTTTGTATGACAATAATTCTACACTGCACATACATAACATATTAAACATCCAGCCCAAAATGGAAGGTTTAAAAAGGTAGTTTGTTATTCATAGAAAATCCCAGATCTGTAATTCCATAGGTCCAGTGTAAGTCAAAAATACATACAATCAAATATACACCATCAAATTTTATAGTAGGTACAGTGCTATTTTCTGCTAATTTATTCTAATTTCTTCCCCAAACACTTAGTTGTGTTGGCCTCTAAATGAGACTGCGTGAGTAGTAAATAACCCCTTACTACTGTAAATTTAGTAGTGAATCACAGAAATTGTTAATTGAACCTTTTACAAATTCCATATGATCCTTTTGAACTGAAATCCAGTGACAGCCTGTGGTATGAATCGTAGAGTCCAGCCCACGCTCAGAAACAAAGGACTTGAAGGATTTGCTGGGATTTTGTATAGAGGAATGGTCTAAGATCCCTATCAATGGATTCTCCAGTTCATTAACTATTTAAGATAAAGGTTTAGGTCCATTATCCTGACATGGTGACACACTGAAAAGTTTTAGAAGTGTGTTTTCCCTGTTGCACAAAATAGTTTTCCCTTAGTCATTTTATTATATTGTGTTTAATTTTTTTTTATTTAAACACAATGTAATAATGTTTGAATAAAAAAAATTTAAACATTATGTCTATGTCTTCATGAACACACAGACACTGACGTGTTCATGAAGAGCTTGACCTGCCCCCCCAGTATGACCAAACTCACAACTCCGCAAGTTCATCCAGCTACAGATCACCATTGGCATCGTCATAGCAACAGGTTGTCCTCACGCGCACTCCAATAGCCTGCTCTTGACATTTCATAATGGTGTGAATTCGACACTCGAATGTCAAAGATCAGTCACTGGTCTCAACCCCCCCCCCCCATCCCGCCAAGCCACGTGTGTCTCCAGTAGTTATGTTACCTGTTGGGGAACATGTACAATCTCAACTCATAACTGTTGTTAAACAGCCCAGATGCCATCGTCAGTCGTGACAAATCTCATGATGTCACGACTGTTATTAGACGACAATTATGCGAACCGTTATGTGAAATGGTTCCCGTACACGGGTGAAATGAGCTGAACAAAATCACTTCTATAATCCTCGTGGCACCTTAGGCCTTTGGTTAAAATACATTGTTCCGGAAAGCTCTGTGTTAGTCTTTCCAGCACCATTGACCTGCAGTGTACAAAGTCCCAAAGGAACAGGGGGTATTGTCAAAGTTGAGATTAGGAGACCTGTCTGCCATCAATAGTTCTGTACATAATGAAAGTGACAGCAAGTCAGTGCATCCATTTTACAATGGGTTTCAGCCAATTGTATGGCTTTAAAACCTTCAAGGTGTCTTTATTTTCCAAGGCTTGAATCAATCAGCTGGGTACAGCCCCCATGTGTATATACTCGCACACACACACACACACACATACACACACACTCCATGGCTTGTTCCTGACTTCTTTATACTGCCTCTGTTCAATAGCTAGTGATCATTTAGATTTGACATGTATTGTGAAGCACATAGCTAGTCTCTCTCTGTCCCTCTGTCTCTCTCCACAGCCCTGTCATTAATTTTCAGCCTTTGCAATTTTCCCCAAAAGAGAAAGAAAAGAGAGAATACGACAAAGGACGGCAGAGACTAGATGCCCCTCTCTTAGGTTCTGTTGTTGTACAAAATAGCTGTGCAATAATTTTTTGTCAATGCTTTACTCTAAAAGCTTTCCATGTCAGCTCTGAAAAGAAAAGCAATAAAGCCCTATTCAATAGGCATGAATAAAAAAGAAAAATCCTTTGGGGGTTCGACCGAAGGGCTCCTTTTCTTTAGCTGGTAATCAAATTGGAGCTGAAATGAAATGGAGTTTTCTTATGAAAATAGCCTTTGTTGCCTGGAAGGCTGGTAATTCATAAACAATAAGCAGAGCCTTTGTGTTGATAATAATATATTCACGCTGGTGCTCCCAGGGAAGGAAAGGTAAAAGCCGGAGCGACAGGGCTAGACTCTAGACTGTATAGGGACCAGGATATAAAAGGCAACATGAGCTGGAGGAGACAGCAGTCCTGCTGCCACAACTCTGAGAGATGGTCGCTGCCTCTACTGAGCTCCCTGCTCTTCCAGCCTCCCGTCTCTCTGTCTCTCTCCACTCGATCATCTTTTCTCTCTTTCTGCTCTAACCACCTCTCTTATTCCCTCTCTTGTCTTTTTATTTCACATCATTTTTTCACGCTTTTTCTCTGGTATTTGACTTTACTGCTTCTTCTTCGTGAGCTGCAGCAGATTACGAGTTTTACTCCAGCAGAACTTCACTTCTGGAACCTGTTCCCGTGTCTGGACCTATTTCAAGCAGATGTGTGGAGGTGTGTGGGGGAGGATTAATTATTAGGTACCAACAAGTGTGTGTCTGGATTACTTTTCGGGTTTACCGAACATGGAGGCGGGGGGGATGGGTGGGTGGGGACAACTGTAGAGTGAGTGTGTTCCTGGAAGATACAGGTGTATGTTTCTAGAAGACTGAGAAGCACCTGCCAACAATTCCTGAAGTTGTGGACACAGACACACTCGCATACACATACACACACACACACACACACACACACACACACACATAAACACAGACAAACACATTCACCAGTCAGGTCTGTCGCTGACAGAGCAAAGAAGGAACGATCAAAGTTCAAAGGGTGTCGCTGTCACAACATCACCTGGACCAGAAAGCGTCTAGAAGAGTTACTGTTGGAAGAGGAACTATAGGATATAAACGGCACTTCCTGGCTGAAAGGAGAACTGAACTGGCTCCGTGAGTTTTCATTACAACCTTTTTGTAATCATGTTGCTGCTTTGGTATGTTTCTATTCAGTGTTCCTGAAACATTTTTACCGAGGTTAGATTCAGACGTGAACGTCCCTAGATTCACTGTGTGCTGGTGGTGTTTGTGTACAATATGTGTGTGTAATGTGTGTCTGTGATGTGTGTGTGGGGGGAGGATAATGGAGAATTCAGGTGTATTCAAATACAGTCAGATTTGACTGACTTGAAGAGATTGATAAATTGGGATGTTTTGAATCGTGATGATGAAGTTCTAGTGATTTGCAAGCTTTTGGTTTCATTCTGTTTTCTACAGTGTTAATATTGTCAAGAGGACATAGTGGAAGTAGGCTGTAGTGGTGGTGAATGGTAATGACAGTATAGTGGAT
>JACXGI010004110.1:0-34423 GCA_016801175.1 Esox masquinongy
GACCATGGTATCCCTGTTCTTAATTGGCCAGCAAACTCGCCTGACCTTAACCCTATAGGAAATCTATGGGGTATTGTGAAGAGGAAGATGCGATACGCCAGACCCAACAATGCAGAAGAGCTGAAGGCCACTATCAGAGCAACCTGGGCTCTCATAACACCTGAGCAGTGCCACAGACTGATCGACTCCATGCCACGCCACATTGCTGCAGTACTTCAGGCAAAAGGAGCCCCAACTATGTATTGAGTGCTGTACATGCTCATACTTTTCATGTTCATACTTTTCAGTTGGCCAACATTTCTAAAAATCCTTTTTTTGTATTGGTCTTAAGTAATATTCTAATTTTCTGAGATAATGAATTTGGGGTTTTCATTAGTTGTCCGTTATAATCATCAAAATTAAAAGAAATAAACACTTGAAATATATCAGTCTGTGTGGAATGAATGTATACATTATACAAGTTTCACTTTTTGAATGGAATTACTGAAATAAATCAACGTTTTGATGATATTCTAATTATATGACCAGCACCTGTATAACTATACAATTCAAACCTCTGGTCTCTAGCCACATGTGAGAACCTAGGAGGGAGGAAGGAGACAAAGAAATTGTATCAATGAAAGTTACTTGGTCATCTATTTAATTTCATTTGCTGTTACCTTGGAGAGATGGGTTGTTTTCATGTTAGCAATCGGAAATACTGTTTGTGGACTTGAGGAACACAATGGAAATACGTGTTTGTAAAAAATACTAGTAATGTGTGAGAATTGTAATGTCTTTGTAATGTATGAACGTATGCTCAGAAAATTCCAAATGAAATCTATGTAATCCAACCATCCAGCTCTTTCCCAGCTCTTTCCCAGCTCTATCTGGCAGAACACCAGTTACGACAAAAAAATAGAAAATTGGACTGAAGGCTGCAATCTGTGTGGTACCAGGCCCTAAACCAAGTTCACCAACCCAGTTAGTCCCTCGTTCTCTTCAGCCTCTAATTTGGCTTCTTATTTTAAGAGGTTTTATTGAGTGTGTTCTCGGTGACGAGTCAATGTCACTTGAGGCAACAATGACCTTGCAGTCTCTTCAGTATTTTATGTACAGACCATAGTCCTTTGTCACACCCTTTTTCCTATATAGTGCACTACTTTAGACCAGGGAACATTCAGGGCTTTATACAGAAAGAGCGCCATTTGGGATTTGAGACAGATGAGCTGGTTAAATCTGCTCTTTATTTCAGGACTGAATTACAGAGCACACAGCTATGAGAAATAAGTGTCCGCGTGACATGAGAATTAAACGTCGTTCTCTAAAAGAATATTAAAAGGAGCCAATGTCTATCCTGTAGTGCAGAGGTGGCAAGTTAATTGAAGAGCTTAAAAGCACAGTAGACTTACTACTGCTTACAGTAGAATCATATACAGTATCTATATATATATATACAGTATCTATATATATATCTATATATATATATATATACAGTACATATATATAGTATATATATACATATATATTTATATCATGCTCTGCTTCAGTATGTCACAGTACATGTTGGAATTCATGGTTCCCTTAATGAACTGTAGCTCCCCAGTGCCGGCAGCACTCATGCAGCCCCAGACCATGACACTCCCACCACCATGCTTGACTGTAGGCAAGACACACTTGTCTTTGTACTCCTCACTTGCCGCCACACACGCTTGACACCATCTGAACCAAATAAGTTTATCTTGGTCTCATCAGACCACAGGACATGGTTCCAATAATCCATGTCCTTAGTCTGCTTGTCTTCAGCAAACTGTTTGCGGGCTTTCTTGTGCATCATCTTTAGAAGAGGCTTCCTTCTGGGACGACAGCCATGCAGACCAATTTGATGCAGTGTGCGGCGTATGGTCTGAGCACTGACAGGCTGACCCCCCACCCCTTCAACCTCTGCAGCAATGCTGGCAGCACTCATACATCTATTTCACAAAGACAACCTCTGGATATGACGCTGAGCAGGTGCACTCAACTTCTTTGGTTGACCATGGCGAGGCCTGTTCTGAGTGGAACCTGTCCTGTTAAACCGCTGTGTGGTCTTGGTCACCGTGCTGCAGCTCAGTTTCAGGGTCTAGGCAATGTTATTATAGCCTAGGCCATCTTTATGTAGAGCAACAATTCTTTTTTTCAGATCCTCAGAGAGTTCTTTACCATGAGGTGCCATGTTGAACTTCCAGTGACCAGTATGAGGGAGTGTGAGAGCGATGACACCAAATTTAACACACCTGCTCCCCATTCACACCTGAGATCTTGTAACACTAACGAGTCACATGACACCGGGGAGGGAAAATGGCTAATTGGGCCCAAATTGGGGTGTACTCACTTTTGTTGCCAGCGGTTTAGACATCAATGGCTGTGTGTTGAGTTATTTTGAGGGGACAGCAAATTTACACTCTTATACAAGCTGTACACTCACTACTTTACATTGTAGCAAAGTGTCATTTCTTCAGTGTTGTCACATGAAAAGATATACTCAAATATTTACAAAAATGTGAGGGGTGTACTCATTTCTGTGAGATACTGTATATTTACACATTATAATGAGCATTTCTGACCCTGGCAAAAGTGAGAGCAAAAAAGAAAACACTACACTGATATATTTTTGAGAGTGAGAAAGTGAGAATGAGCAGACTTGTTTTCATGGGACATTTTAACAACGGCAGTTAAATGAAGAACTCCCTTGGAAAACCCACTGGTTGAATTTGCTGCATTGAATTGTATGAGAATGGAGATTGAAAAGTGGGAACAGAGACCTGGTTCAGGCTGAGTCCAGGTGTCTGAGAGGTTAGACCAGGTTCAGGCTGAGTCCAGGTGTCTGAGAGATTAGACCAGGTTCAGGCTGAGTCCAGGTGTCTGAGGGTTGTGACCTAAATGCACAGTTCCATAAACACCCTAGGGATGTCCTACAAATGAGACTACGTTCAAAATGGCAGCTTAATCCGCATGAAGAGCATTACATTTAACCAGGGCATCTGTATTGCACAGTACAGAGACCCATCCTAAACTGAGGTCATGAGCCAATAATTAAATCCCCAACTGGTTTGTTAAACTCAAACTGACTAATAACCGCTTTCCTAACTGAAACTTATTGAATAACTTGCTTTATGATGTTGCTGCACAAGAGTTCATAATAAAGCACCAGACAAGGGTCAAATTGGGTGCAAATTAGGCTCCAGCTATAATGACCCAACTCTGGGTATTTATATTAAGGGGGAGTAACAGCCATGGTACTTAAGTCAGTGTGCATCTTACTGTGTCGACCGTAAAAGTTACTCACAGTAACTCAATAAAAGCAGTCCTAATAGGTGAGGAATTGTGCTGCCTCCAACCTGAAGACCTCCTACTGTAGCTCAGCCACAGCTCCCCATCCCCCCAACCAACATCTGAAAGCCGTTAGCACCACGTTTCCAGGGTGACGGAGGAGGCCATCATAAATCTCGGTCATCCTCTGCTTCAGCGTCAGAACATGTGGCCAGCACCAGGGGAGCCTCGAAGCATAGCACATGAAATGCCCCCATCACATGCCTCCACTGGAGATGGGATCACTGGCCATGGGCAGTGAAATGCCCGGGGCAGGATATCGAATGACCCCCTGTAGGGTCTGGACCAGGGCTACAGGGACCCATTACAGGTTAGACTAGACACCCATAACCAAATGCCCTGCGTGCACTGACCCCGCTCGAAGATGTCACAAGGTTAAACAGTACAACTAGTCTGGTTGCTTCTGACGGCCTTCACCTTTGCCATCAAAGTCGATGGAGTGAAATGAAAAATTTAAAGTTGAAATCAGAGAGGATTTATCTTGCATGCATAATCAAAAAAGAATTCAGTGGATGTACACGTGTGCCACACATAACTCCATTTTAAATCTCTATCCCGTCTGGGGAAAAACAACAGCCAAAGAGAGGAAGAGACTAACGTGGCAGCTAATGTTAGACTGACCCAATGGATGTGGTTGGATGTCGTGGGGGGAGGAAGAGGAAGACGAGGGAGGGAGAAGGAGAATGGTTGTGGCCATTTTAAAAAGACGAAAAGGCTCATTCTCTCCCTCCGCTAAACAGTGGGTTCAGAGGAGAACACATATTAAGCTTGATGTTAGGGGAGGAATCAACCGCGGCGCTGAATTCTTCTCCAGTGAGGTCACTGCTGCAGATTCTCTCTCCTCTACCATTCTGAACCACTCAGCGAGCGGAGAGGCCTGCTGCACTGGTCCCCCTCTGCAAGCTTTAGTTCTGTTTCAGCGTTGGGGCCCCGGGCGTCTGTCCGCACATGCTCAGAAGAATGTGTCACATGGTGTTCTCCCACTGACCTAGCGCGTCCTCCGCCCGCCCAGAGAATCTGACTTTCTATAATACATTACTCCCTTTGCTGTATGTCTCAGTGGTTTTCACTACATTCCTCTGGTCTACTGTAAACAAAGCTAAAACGTAGACCTGAGTTCATGGCCTCATCTAGCCCAGCATCTTAAATCCGTTCTCTCTTATGTCAGAGTTGAACTGCGATGGACGACCGTATGACATGCTAGTGACAACACTGTAAGCGAGGTGGTTGTATTCAATAAACGTTTTGTAAAGGTTCGCATTTCGGCACCCCTCTGACGGACCGCGCCCACACGGAAAACTCATGCAAAACATATATGCACATATATGATGAGGATTTTTCAACATATATTTACATAATGTGCCCTGAATATATTCATGAAATATATAACTTGCACCTCTCACAATATCATAATACAATGCATGTCATATATTTTAACGTTGAATATTATGTGTTAAAATAATGAAATATATGAATATGTAGTACTTTAAGCTTTCTCATCAACACATCATGGAATTAACCCTGAAGACATTATTTTCCAGAGAATCCCCTTGTTATAGTGAGTTTAACAAATTATCGTTGGCAAAATGGGGAGCAAACCAACATAACCACTTGTCTAGGCCATATTGTATTACATTAATTACTGTGAAAAAGCCAATTATTATCTTTTACAAACAAGAGCCCATTTGTAAATTTTACGGTCTGTATTAACCATAATTTCTATTAAATACATTGTCAATGCAAGTAAAGAAATAACTGGTTAGAGTCAGTCATCTTAATTTAATAAGGACCTGTTCTTCACAGTGTCATACAACTGCCATTGTGTCACAATACAATGATAAATGTTTAGTAAATACACCAAAGTTTTGACTTTAGTCACTGTCAAGCAGCATATAGCACCTTTTTCACTTTTAATATAATGAACCACACTGTAAAAAAAAGGGTAAAAAACTAATTTTCTGGCAGCTGGGGTGCCGGAAAAATACTGTTAAAAAACAGATTTATGTTGTAAAACTACATAGCGTAAAATTACATTATTAATCTGTAGAAATATGGAAATTTACTTTACTTCAAATAAAGTATATTGATGTAATTTCACAGCAAGAATCCATTCTCTCCCCCAAATTCTCCCTTTTGTTGGTGTCATCAATAGCTTTTAAAAATGTTTGTTCTTCAAGTTTAATGCATTTATACATCAGCTATTTGTATTTTGGGAGGATCTTGTCAATGATCTCAAGGCAGCTGGGACCATACTCACCAAGAAAACAATTGGTAACACACTACGTCGTGAAGGACTGAAATCCTGCAGTGCCCGCAAGGTCCCCCTGCTCAAGAAAGCACATGTACAGGCCCGTCTGAAGTTTGCCAATGAACATCTGAATGATTCAGAGAACTGGGTGAAAGTGTTGTGGTCAGATCAGACCAAAATCGAGCTCTTTGGCATCAACTCAACTCGCCGTGTTTGGAGGAGGAGGAATGCTGCCTATGACCCCAAGAACACCATCCCCACAATCAAACATGGAGGTGGAAACATTATGCTTTGGGGGTGTTTTTCTGCTAAGGGGACAGGACAACTTCACCGCATCAAAGGGACGATGGATGGGGCCATGTACCGTCAAATCTTGGGTGAGAACCTCCTTCCCTCAGCCAGGGCATTGAAAATGGGTCATGGATGGATATTCCAGCATGACAATGGCCCAAAACACACGGCCAAGGCAACAAAGGAGTGCCTCAAGAAGAAGCACATTAAGGTCCTGGAGTGGCCTAGCCAGTCTCCAGACCTTAATCCCATAGAAAATTTGTGGAGGGAGCTGAAGGTTCGAGTTGCCAAACGTCAGCCTCGAAACCTCAATAACTTGGAGAAGATCTGCAAAGAGGAGTGGGACAAAATCCCTCCTGAGATGTGTGCAAACCTGGTGGCCAACTACAAGAAACGTCTGACCTCTGTGATTGCCAGCAAGGGTTTTGCCACCAAGTACGAAGTCATTTTTTGCAGAGGGGTCGAATACTTATTTCACTCATTAAAATGCAAATCAATTTATAACATTTTTGACATGCGTTTTTCTGGATTTTTTTGTTGTTATTCTGTCTCTCACTGTTCAAATAAACCTACCATTAAAATTATAGACTGATCATTTCTTTGTCAGAGGGTAAACGTACAAAATCAGCAGGGGATCAAATAATTTTTTCCCTCACTGTATATACAGTTAAGCCCAAAAGTATTCATACCCATGCCAAATACTGAGCCATAATGAATTTTTATTTGACCAATAGGTTTCTTCTGGCTGGAAATGACATAAACAAGTGAGAAAACATGGTAAGACATTGTGCTGGAGATACAAATGAATAACATAACTATTTCTGTTTTTAGCCATGACTTGCAGTTGACTAGTAACTGACTAGAGAACTACTGCTGTTCAGCTGTTCTCAATTTATAGGTGATTAGAATGCTCTCTCATTGTGGAAATTACACTACCATTTTAAATGGTATAGAAACTTGCATTTTCTCAAAAATGTGCAACAATTTCAAGGGGTATGAATAATGTCGGACATTGCATTTTTCGTAAAAAAAAATGCAATGTTTTGCATTCTTACCGTGTTTTGTCACTTGTTTATATCATATCCAGCCAGAAGAAACCTATTGGTCAAATAAAAATTCACTATGGCTCAAAATTTGGCATGGGTATGAATACTTTTGGGCTTAACTGTAATATTTCCGTGTGGGACCGTTGCACAAGAGAACACACAGCCATTTTCAAATCATCGACAGATGGTTCCCCCATTCATGACTACTTTGTCTGGTATAATAATGAGAGAACAGAGACGTACGTCGAATACAATGTTTGTACTTGTTGAGTCGACAACTCAATGAACACAAATATTCTATTCAGCTAAAATGTATGTAAAATGGCAATTTCAGAGCCTGTCTATTTTATATGTACCAGATGGGCAGAAGCATCACATCTAGCATTCCCATGAGCTATAGGAATAAAATGGTGTAGCCTATATTTTTGTGCCCATTAAAATTTCAAATTGGCACGTGTGAGCATGCGGTGTGCACAAGCAGACACAAACTCCCAGTTTCTCACATACCTCAGCCTGTTTAATGGTTCAGTCCTCACACTTCCTGCTAGGGCCGCTAAAGAATACTGCACTGATACAACAAAGTCTAGAAGCACGAATCATGTCATCAACCAACACTGGCCTCTCGCTGATGTCATGTAATGCTCTGGGGCTTTGGGGGGGGGGGCAGACTTTTAACCTATAGATTCGAACCTTTATCTTACCTGGACAGCCAATTGAGATGTGCCTTGGTTACGTCAGATGGTCCACTCGAGTCACATGACCAGCCCACTGACATCGCCAAGCTTCTCAAAAAACACTTTTAAGAAAGCAATCTCAATTTGTCTAAACTTGACCTCCCTCTGCCTCAGACAGATCACCGCCAATCACAGTCCCAATGAAAAGATGTAAAGCAGGTGGTTTGGGGAGGCGGCACTGCTCTCTCTGATTTGATAGGAGTGCCTTATATCACTACATAAATAAATAAATACACATTTGACCTCTTGGCCATTACGCCTAAGAGGAATGAAGAGTGGTGTCAATGGTAAATCCAGGGTTACTCAGACATGTAAAACAAATTTCACTCACATTTTGTGATTATTATGTGACCGGAGTTCACTTTTATATTAAGCAAAAAGGAGAGTTGAATGCCACTATGACATTTAACATTTGACCCTCAGACATAAGGGCAGAACTAATACACTACCTCTATGTAGCCCGTGAATGATGCACAACGTTACTCAGATGGTTGATAATCCTCCCTTTACTCTTCACACCAATATAAACAGTTTACACAGCACATATTATTCTGCTGACCTTTTCATGTTGTCATTGTTTATGAAACTTTCCCAAAAAGCCACCAGGGAAAGTCAAGTATTTGCAAAATCCGCCCCGGCGCTCTTCTAATACATGTTTTGAATTTATAGATGCATTTATTGTGAGAATGTTGACTTGAGAGCTATTTAGGTTTCACTCTGATGTTGAGAGTCATTAAGGTTTACAAGGCAGACCGAAGTAAATACAAACCATATCTTCACAACAAGAAAACAGGCCTAACCTTAATAAAATAGGCCAATTAAAGTAGCTCTAACCAAGGCACAAACATTATTTGATTGATGAATACATTTGTTAGATCATTGGTATTTTGTTTCTGAATATCGTTTCCAGACACTTCCATCCGAATGTGCAGAAGATCTGATGGAATAATCTGCCAAACTTGGACTTCATTAGCTGTTTATGAACCTTTAATCTGCTTAGCCTACCAACAAGTCACCCGCAACACCTTCACCCATGACTTGTGAACCCAAGCACCAATCAATAGCATTGTGAGAGTTCAGTGACTGGCCAGAGGAAACGACCCAACAGAGGCGTCTCTGGGGGTTACAGTCGGTACTCAGTGTGCCACGCAGCTGAGTCCACTGATTGCTCTGTGTCTCCCTCTGTTTAGGTAAGTCAACCTTCACTGGAGCAGATACGGGGTAAAGCAGCATCGACGCCCCTTCCATCCTGTTCGAGTAGAATTGTTGGGCATAGTCTACCTGTCCCCCCCCCAAGTTACAAGGTATAGGCTTAAGGCAGAGATGGCTACAAAACTAGCTTCTTTGTGTTTCTTCTCTGTGAAATAGAAACACTGTCATGTTATACCAGGATTATTCTTTATTCATCAATTTCTTGTTGTTGCATGCTCTTTGGGTTTTTAAGCTGGGTATTTCTATAAGCACTTTGTGACAACTGCTGATGTAAAAGGTCTTCATCAGTAAATTTGTTTGATTAGCTAGCTAGTTAATTGAAGGAACGTTTAAATTACAGCAGGTACAGTTGTACCTGCTGGTTAACCTCTCTTTTGTAATATGAAATGGCTGTCTTTGGCTAGACTGGAGGTAGGCTGGTAAAGTTAGTTTACATTAATACATTTTATTTGGATTCATGTCTGGCAATTTTTTGATTGGTGACAATCAAAAGATGACCAATACTCAGAAAAATCACTCCCTTTCAACTATAGCGAAGCAAAGGGCTAATTTGAAATCAATAAAAGGCTGCTGCACTACCATATTGTGTCACATCCAATGGCAGTGTCCAAGCTCAAGAATCACCTAGGTTTAAATCTCAATGGATGACGCATTAATAATGCTATGATAATGCTGTTGGCAAAATGACATGACACAAGTAGTGGAACTGTGTTAAACAGTACAACTTTTAACTTGAACTGTATATTTGCTGTGCTCAATAACCTGGGGATGTTGTTGGCATCTTAATAATATAAATTATTTCAAGCACCAGTTAAATCTGGCCAAAGAATTCATAAATATAACTGAAAGACTTGCAAGCTGTTAATGCTCTTTTATTGATTTATTTTATTTGTCGGGTCAAACAAAATGAGTGCCTTATATCACTACGTAAATAAATAAATACACATTTGACCTCTTGGCCATTACGCCTAAGAGGAATGAAGAGTGGTGTCAATGGTCAATCCAGAGTTACTCAGACATGTAAAACAAAGCACTGTTGTGGTTGAAAAAATAAACATTTGAATGATGTTTGGAAGTAATTTCAAAACATGGTTCACATGTAAGATGTTTTAGTATTTGAATTTGCTGCTTTGTACATTACAAGGAACAATCTATTTCAGCCAATGTCAATGGAAAAAATAGTCTACCTTTCAGGCTGGTTTGGCTAAAGCAAGTTGGCCTCATCTTGGGGATGTAATACTAACTTGGAATAGATACTGGGACAGACATATGTCGAACTGCCAGGTGGAACAATGTAATTCTGGATGTTCTGCACAGAAGAAGAATGACACAGGGCAGAATTTGGAAATGGAATATGTGAAAACATTGGGAGGGAATAAAACAGAAAGCCAAGGCTGCCGCGAGTGAATTAATGTGGATGATAACATCTGCTGTTTCTGTTTGGTAGGAAGAAAGAAATATGGGAAAATCCAAGATGGGAGTGTGAAAAAAGGTATGCTAAGTATGGTTGCCATGTGAGGTGATCGCCTTCTTGGTAGCCTGCTGTAAATCAGACTGAATCAAATGCCTCTGCTGAAGTGGGGGTGTTTTGTTCTTTAGATGAAATCAAACATGGTGTGGGAATTGACTTGAAATTCCACATGGTTTTGTACACCGCTGACAAAGACAGAAAGCACAATCCTTCGTAGAAACTGTGTCTTAGTCTCACAGACTAAAAAAGCGTCCCCTGGTCTGAAAAGTTTCTGAGGAGTTTGGTTTTAGTTTGAGGGAAGAGTGTGACTCATCGGTGCGATGGGCACATTTTCCTCCCAAGTTTCCAAAATTCTCCACATCCCATCCTGGCTAAGTCAAAGCTGAGGTTATCCCCTTTTTTCTGTTTCTCTTTCTCTCCCTCTTTTTTTCTTTCTCCATCTCTCACTCTCTGTTTTTCGCTCTACCTTCATTTCGCTTACTCCATCACACTTTCCCTCTTTCTTTGCACCATCTCTTTCCCCTTTCTCTTGGTCATCCTTTCTTAGTCTTGCCTTCTGCCTCAACGTTCCCCATCTCTCAGACTATGGACACGTGCCCACGGGCGCCTGACAGTTTATGAGTGCTTGCCTTGCGATGGGGTGTCTGGTAACCGGGGTGACAGAGATACTTTATCCTGACCAGTTTTTTTATAAGCTAATTTCCCCCAATCATTTTCCCATACTCACTGGTCAACTACGACGCTGTAAGATCTGGCTGTGGCTTAATGTACCTTGTCTAATATTTTTGTTACCTGCAGAAGATAACAGTTCACAGTCGAGCACAATATAAATGAAATCAAGACCTTCAGACTGAAGCTTCTTGAAACAATACTGAAAAGTGATCCGACAGCTTTTAAAAATCAACAATCATGTAGGTGTCAATACCTTTCTCATAATTGTTAATGTTAGCTGGAAGAATAAACAGAAACGCAGCTTCAGTAAAGATGGTTCCAGAGAATTGAGGGAACATCAAAAGATAAACGGGGTTAGAAATAAACCGTGAATAAAAGCCATGAAGTCTCTTTCCACCAGATGCAGCCCTGGCCAGGCACCAAGGAGATGGAGAGCCTGCCAGGGGTGACTGGAAATTATGGCTTATGTCGAACAGGCTGGAAGTTTCTCCCCTGCACATCTCTCAAACCGAATGCCATTTAACAGTGTCTGCATGTGTGGGTCAGGCCTAATCAGTCTTATCAAATGATACCAGATACTGTGCATGTCAGCTTACAGGGCACATAGAAAAGCCTGATATACCTAACTTTGGACAAGCCATATTGGAGAAGCTGTTAACATAAGATTTCAATTTGAACACGTCACTTGCAGAAAAAAACATCCCTTTATTTTCCCCAAATGTTCAACCCCTCCTAAATCCAGCCTCCCCCTTTTTCCGACAGAATAGTCTTTCCCTAGGGCCTCCCAGGTGGTGTGGCAGTCTAAGGCTGTCTTCACATATAAGTCATTTAGCAGATGCTCTTATCCACAGTGAAGTGGTGAGTGTGTACTTTTTTGCTCTGCAACCCCACCCCCACGCCCGTGGGAATCGAACCTTTGACTGTGACGCTTGCCAAATGAGAAACCCATGGGCAACGCATGCTGGCCAGCATCACCTGGGGAGGGGGAGGCATTATCACGGTCTAGCGTCTCCCTCAGGTGCTTCGGGCACCTCAAAAAAGTTAAATGAGGTCGTTAGGTGAGTGAGTGTGACCTCACATGCGGTGATTAATGTGACTTCCTGGTTGGAAAAAAAGCACAGAAAAATGCAGATCTTGGCATGAAGGGTTGTGGGTGGGAACGGACTCCCAGATGAGGCTGTCAGGACCTTAGGTTCCGTCTGGTGGCTTCTGTCATTGTGGCGACACTCAATTAACGTCAAGTACAGAAATCAGAAAAGCAATTATTTGATAGTTAAACTGAGAAATAAAGTTGTAAATTACTGCACAGTGAAATATGATCTACAAAGAGTAAATCACTCATGTCTGACTTTGGGGGGGATTCAGAAATTGGTCATGATGACTCATTTGCGGTGTTGTGTTTGAATTGGTGTTTTATCGTATTTATCTTTCATGAATTTCCCATTTGAATCTGTTGGTTTATGCAAATAGCATTTGAGGGATTGTGTAAATTATTTCGATATATGAACAAACAGCCCCCCCCCAAAAAAAAACTTGGCATGGAGCTTCATGTCATAACAATGTGAACAAGTCGCACAGCGAGCACCCCCCCACCCCGACCCAGAGAAACTGCTCACTGTCTTCAATACCTTGTCTCTCCTTCCCTTTATTTGTGTCATGTCTGCTAGCAGAGCACCAGCACCACACTTACATATTATCTGGAGTCAGGGAACAAGTCGGTCATATTTTCCATCTACTCAGTGTCTGACTGGGTATGTCTGAGTAGAGGTAAGAGGGGGAGGACTGGAGAACACAGAAGGAACGAGAGAGGGAGGCCTTTAGAGATGGCACGTTCCAGAGAAAGAGAACAAAAACTGGACCAGGAAACAGAGGAAAAACACTGCCGCAACAATTTATGTTCAGGCTAACTTGGAGAGCACAAATGCTTATCATACAGCTAATCTGACCAAATGTTTTCCATGAAGAGGCAACTTAACCTAAGAGTCTAATGAAATGAGGGTTGTGTCAAAGTGTTATCTTGATGGTTTATGATAGATAAAGACCATAGGTGTATGGTTTGGACTACTCACTCTTTCCCGGGTGGTCTGATGCTGAGGTAGTATATATAACAGACTTATTGGTGGCTAATCAGTGTTGACAGTCTCTCAACAGAAAAAGCTCCCAATTAAATAAAAAGCCAAATCATTCCAACAAAAATAACTTCCCGTTTAGCAAAATTCCTTAAAGAATACAATACTCCTAAAACACCAGAACCCCAACGAAGATACACACGTCTGTTCAGAGGTCCACTAATCTACAATATGATACAATCCTCTTCCAACATTCCATTCTCAGCCATAGTAAAAAAAGCGACTGCCCTGGATGGAAATGACTAGTGTGGAGACAAGTTTGAATCTCTCCTAGCAAGCACTATTCCCAGCCAGAAGACTGGGAACGCCAAGGTATTGCATGATTATGGTTCACAGGGACTCCACTTACAACAAAGTCAGGCCCAGGTTTAGTGAGGTAGGCTAGGTAAGGTGAGGAGTAGCCACCTTATAATTCATGTAATTGACTTTTCCTAAATGCTACAGATACATCTCCCCTGATAATATTAGACTACGGATTTGAACAGTGTCTATAGCACAGTCTTCTATTTCTATCTGTGCTTGTGGTAAAATGGAGTGACAGAGAGAACAAGAGAGACAGACAGAGAAAGATTGATGCTCCAAGAA
This sequence comes from Esox masquinongy, assembly GCA_016801175.1. Lineage (NCBI taxonomy): Eukaryota > Metazoa > Chordata > Actinopteri > Esociformes > Esocidae > Esox > Esox masquinongy. The sequence continues at coordinate 13,740 of JACXGI010004110.1, forward strand.
AAAGAAAATGCTAGGAAGAAGTGAGAGATAGCTAGGAAGGGAAAAAGAGGGAGAGACAGACAGGGGTAGCTGAAAGCATTGAGACAGAGAAACAAGTGCATCAAGAACACATGCACTTCTTCCTACTCCGTAGGGTGTTATATTTATCTGTTTACACAGACCACATCTCTTTAGGGTGGCTTGGAAAACTATATTCAGTGATTCTGGAATATCTTGGCATGTGGCAAGTTGCAGTGTATCTAAAAAAAAGTTAGTGATGTCATTATTAATCTAGGGAATCTTCCTTTCCTCTAGCTGTAGGCTATCTGTAATGTAACCTCTAAACCCTGACTTTATGATGTTTGATAGTATTAACAATATGCCTATTTTGACATTAGAAACAGTTGGAGCAAATCTAGCAGAAGATCCAACTTACAAGTAGAAACACGTGGACAGAGCAAGATGCTTTGTTGCTGCTTGCAACAGTGTAGCTCAGAGGCTTGGAGAGGAATGCTCTGTGATTCTTTTCTTCAGGGTGGAAATAAGGTTTGACATTACAGATAAAAAACATTTGAAAATCTGAACTTTTTTTGTTGAAGAATTACCCTAATTTGGTTTATTTACATGAACTGAAACAATTAACTGGAGAACCTATGGGCCGCAATGCTAGACACGCGTTGTCTAGTGAGGCAGTGTCTTCAGTTATCTTCACATTTCCTTAAAATGTCTCTCTTCACACACATGTTGATTTTTTTACAAACAGCAGGCAATTCATCCATCACCCGAATATCAATTTCACTGTTAACATATCATTTTCAAAGTCCACAGATCAACCCATCATTTCCTGGGCATCCCACATTCACAATAACATCTCACCACAAACCAATGCTGGCCCTAAGCCTGCACTCACAGAGCTGTATAGATCCATAAGTACACACTAGAAAATGCACACTCAGAGGTGTTACTCATGGCCGATGACTTTAATGCAAGGAAACTGTAATCTGTTTAAGTGCATCTTAACCAACATGTAATATGCGCATCTAGAGGTGAAAAAAAACTCTGGATTACTTTTACTTTCACTCACAAAGATGTATACAAGGCCCTTCCCCCACCCTCCCTAAGGTAAATCAGACCCTCCCCCACGCTCCCTAAGGCAAATCAGACCAAAACTTTTTCCCCCTGTTTCCTGCCTACAAACAAAAACTCCAAGAAGTAGTAGCACTGATGGATCCATAAGGAAATAGTTTCTATCTGAAAAATATTTTGTTTAATCAAATGTATAAGAATAGGAATCCTGTTATTTTTTTTAAAGATTTTTATGCAGATAAACATTGTCATTTTTAATTGTGCTTGCAGTTTGTTTTTAGCAGCACTTGTGAGAAAAAGGTTGTCCGAGCAGGCCATAAAAGACTGTTGAATCTCTGGTCCAGTCCGTTTCCACATTTTGCCACCAACCACCAGTCTGAATCTTGACACTGTGACCGCAGAAATATAGATTACTGTCAATTCAGTCCAACAAAAAACCAAAATCACAAGTTCTGCTTAAAAGTTTCCCCAGCAGACTTACTCCTCGTTTCACTAGAACAGTAGTATCTTAGTGTCTTTAACAACTATGAACAATCCAGACCAAATAAAACAGCAAGAATAGACCATTAGAAATTAATTATGCATTAAGAGTTGAATTTTAAAAGAGTAAGTAAGTACTTAGCATTATGTTGAATGACTCCACCTGAAAGAAATGGGACAGGAGAAATTGTAATCCATGGTTCAGTTTTCTTCAAACAGTCACAATCTTCAGTTATCTTTAGTCAATTCTAAAAAACCCTCGGAAATAAGAGGGCATTGACCAAAATTACCTGACTTTAGCTCAAACACAAATTACTCCACCATGTCTCAGGGAAATTGAACACTGAGACATGCCACTTCCAAAGCACTTCCTGTGAAGCAGTTCTGCTTCTTATCACACTACAAGCTCAACCAGGAAACTGGTGAGCCAATTTGCACCAACCTTCTATTGAACTCATGGACACAGTCAGTATGCAACAACCACAATAAGAACCTGAGGCACAATATCAAATTTGCACTGCGATTCAGTGTCTTGGGCACAATAACAAAAAAAATTATGTTCACATGCCCCTATCACTTCCACAGATTTTTACTGGTTCATGGTTATGGTGGTTTATAGTGCCTAAAACCATTACAGAATTGATTTTTGTTCACATTATTATACTAATAAGTCTGATTTCACCTTAAAGATAGCAACAGCGGCGGTGCCGTAACCGGATATCCCTATTTCCACAGTGCATGCATAATTACAGAGGCTTGAAGGCGAGACACAAACATTATGGGCTGGCTGGCAAGAAAGAGAGAGATTGTGTGTCTGCATTTTTTTAATGGTTGTCTGACGGAGAATCATACATTCTGAATGGGCACACATATTTGGAATAGTTTAAATCCACAAATCCTAATTTAAAAAATAAGGATTGAAACATTTCAGTACGGGGATTATTGGACACCTAGAGGGAAACAGTGGCACTACATGCTTGGCCTTGATCTTATGTAGTCCGGCAATCACCAGGCAACGAACCGTCAGCCTGGGGGCATGGCCGAGACCAAATATATGCACTGCAAGCTTGCAGTAATAGCAAGGATGTTCAGGTTTGACATGAGAGTCAAACACACACAAAAAGAAAATCACAGCCTAACATAAACAAAAAAATCTGTATATGTTAATGGAGTTGAAAATTAGATAAACAACAGCTGCCCGTCTCCTAAGTAACTGTAAGAGGCATCCCCCCTTATCAGCTTTCATGGGTTTTTAACGGCACAGTAAAAAATAAACACCTGTAAAGAGTAAAACACATGGCACATGGACTAATCAGGGAGCTGGAACTTTGGAGAATAATAGACATTACCAGCCCACCCTCAGAAATGCAGGACATCCAGCTTATAGGCTTTTATGAACAGAAAGACTACCCAAAATCTAGCAGTTATCTGTGATATCCAGCACACCCACACACCCTGTATGTGCTTAAAGAAAACAATATTTCTGGACTCTGTGAGTACTATTTCATTCATTCACCATAGTCAGAAAGTCAAAGACATGATTCTGACATACACTACCGTCCAAAAGTTTGAGGTCACTTAGAAATTTCCTTGTTTTCCATGAAAACATACATGAAATTAGTTTTAAAAGGAAATTTTGCAAAATTAATAGGAAAAATAGTCATTAAGCATAGAAAAAAAAATATTTAATTGAAATAATAATTGTGTCCTTTAAACTTCGCTTTTGTCAAAGAATCCTGCTTTGGATCATTGTCCTGCTGTGGGAGAAAATTGGCTCCAATCAAACACCATCCCCAGGGTTTGGCATGGCGCTGCAAAATGGAGTGATAGCCTTTCTTCTTCAAGATCCCTTTTACCCTGAAATAATCTCCCACTTCACCACCACCAAAGCACCCCCAGACCATCACATCGCCTCCACCATGCTTGACAGGTGGTACCAAGCACTCCTCCAGCATCTTTTCATTTGGTCTGTGTCTGACGAATGTTCTTCTTTATGATGCAATCTCAAACTTAGATTTGCCTGTCCATAACACTTTTTTCTAATCTTCCTCTGTCCAATGTCTGTGCTCTTTTGCCCATTTTCTTTTTTCTTTTTATTGGCCATTCTGAGATATGGCTTTTTCTTTGCAACTATGCCTAGAGGGCCAGCATCCTAGAGTCACCTCTTCACTGTTGATGTTGAGACTGGTGTTTTGAGGGTTCGACTTAATGAAGCAGCAAGTTGAGGACCGGGAAGGCATATGTTTCTCAAACTAGACGCTAATGTATTTGTCCTCTTGCTCAGTTGTGCACTGGGACCTCCCACTCTTTCTATTCTAGTTAGAGACAGTCTGCGCTGGTGGTTGCTGATAATTGGCCTCTGTATACCTATGTACATATTCCATTAAAAATCAGCCATTTCCAGCTACAATAGTCATTCACAACATTAACAATATCTACACTGTATGATCAATTTGATGTTATTTTAATGGACAAAAAAAAGTATTTTCTTTCAAATACAAGGACATTTCTAAGTGACCCCAAACTTTTGAACAGTAGGGTACATACAACTAAGAAAAATGGGAGAAGGAAGGGAGGAGGTCAGATGAGGCCACGGTTAAAGAAGCTGCAACGTGTCCTCTCACTGAGTGTGCAGTGATACTGCCACATTTTCTTCTCTCTTTCTTCTCTAACATCACTGTACACATGGGAGTGGCCATGATTTGGAGAAGCTGCATTATGCATGTCATGTAATTACAGTGATTGCTGTACATGATTGTATACCATTCAATTTTCTTTGTCAATTCCGAGTCGACCATGCATAGTGAAAGAACATCATAAAATGAACAAAATACTCCTAAGAATAAAAACCAAATGTTGGATACACACTTGGAAGATTTTTTTAATTTAATGTTTTATTTAATAGTAAATACTAGAATGATTTTTTTAATTTAATGTTTTATTTACTAGTAAATACTAGAATCACTATATACATGTTAAAAGATCATTATCTCAAGCTTCCCTAGGGCAATAATATCAGAAATTCTCTTTTCACAAGACCACTGACTTCAGAAACATGAAGGATTCCCTAAACGTGCATAAAACGCTCTCTGTGCATAACAAGTCTTTGTTATTAATTACTGCTTGATTTCGGAAGTAGGCTAGTTTCCATGATCTGTCGAAATCATAAAATTATTATGATGCTTGCATTTCACACAGTGCTGAAAAACCTCATCATAAAACCAAATGTTCAAGTTTCACAACTCAAACTGTTATTCCACATCAAATAAAAGTAAGTTATCTACAACAATATTCAAAAGATATAGCACTTGATTGCATTTATCCGATAAACGGCCTTTTGTTTTGGCTATGAGAAACATTTTTGATAAAAGGTGTTGATAAAAATGATGGAACGTCCTTGACACGTTGCCTCAGGGGAATAGGCTACTGTCAAGTTTTTAAAGATTAACGAAAACGGTTCGTTGGAATAAGTAAAGAACATCCATGTAGTCGGATATGCCTTGACGATGTCATCCCTTCCGAAAGGCAGAACAGCGCACCGGTGTTCGAACAGCCACGTTTTAACCAAAATGTGAACTTGTTTGATATGTTTTAAAACGCTCCCCACACCCTCCCCCTTAGAATCGTGAAGGAGGGACTCCTTTCACTTGAACATGTACAAGTTATCTTCTGCGCCCAGGACCTCCCCAAAAGTTTGGCATATAAAAGCCCAGTTTTTGTTTAGGCAGTAGGGAGGTTCTGTCAGGGTCTGGATTGGAGTAACAAAGAACCGGACCCTACTTTTTATGGTTGGAGTCTGAGGAGTAAAACCAGGATTCCCCTTGCCTCAAAGAGTCTACATGTCTAATATTTAGACATGTTCAGCTTTGTGGATATTCGGTTAGCGCTGTTGCTAAGCGCAACAGTGCTTTTGGCGAGAGGTCAAGGAGAGGACGATAGTAAGTATTACTTTATATGAGATTATGGGACCCATGGACGTTTACAGGAACAATGGATAGCGCGTAAAAGGATACTGCGCACATTTCTATTATGTTTGGGATGTTGCAAATGATACCTGGGGCACCTGACGTTAAATTGTCAGCAAACATCATCAGAGGTTATACCATTGCTTTTGAGCTCCGAAACTCGATGCATTGAACAAGGATTTTACTTTTTCTGCTTTTATGCCTGAGCGTTCCCTGGCGTGCAGACATGTTTTGTGCGCCCCTGCCCTATTCACGCGCTATTCCATATCCTCCGGCTGAGGGAATTGTAGCTGCAGAGCCTGGGTGTGCGATTATGACATGATGTTCAGATGGAATTGGAAACTACAAATATACAAAACATTTGACATATTTTTATCTTCAAATAAAATCACCAATAAGAAATGTTTGTATTTTTTTAAGTTTAGAACTAAAGTTTATTCGCAGCTGAGGTCTATTACCCAAATTAAGGAATTATATTATGTACAATGCCACATAAAATTTTACCTGGACTGAAACAAGCTCCTAAAACTATAGATAATAGTTAAGCCAAGCCTTTCCCCATTAACCAATAGTAGGCTATACATTTACGTTTGTAGCCTATAGTAAATGGCATAGCATATGCAATAAGAAGTTTCCATTACTGGTTTAGACAAAAAACTTAACAAAGGAGTTTCGATAATAAAAATAGTTGCGGTATTACGACTTCAGTGGAAATGTCTAGACATCAATATTTCTGATTGAGGGGCGTGTGCCTGGGTTTATCAGAATCTTACCGAACGGGCTTAGAGCGCCCCTCTGTGGCAGATACGGAAATGCAGGCCTCATCAATAGCAAGACAAACTTGGGGCGACTCCACCCACATGAGTCCTAAAAGTGGCAAGGCCATGGCTTGGCTACAGGGGCACGTTGGCTCTATTTAAGCATAGGGTGGCCTAAATTATATTCCATTCTTGTTTAATATTTAGACATCCGCCTTTGTAATTCCTAAATTACATACGCAACGATGTATTTAATTGCGTTCGGACACGTTTATATATGCAGAGGTTTTTCCCCATTAGACATTTTGAACCCAACAGGGCATCCAGTTCAGTCACGTGAGGACTTTTGACCCTTTAAAAGGAGAAAAACAGTCTCTAGAGACAATCTCTAAATAATTATTTAAATAGGCTCTAATTCATGTATAAATTATTCTTTTATTGAGACTTGAGCATTAGGGATTCTGTGAGGTCTCTAGGCCCAGGACATGTTCATTTTAGCTCTATGTCAATTAATCGAGATCGGCGTTCGGTATGCGCCTTAATTATGCAACGCGTTTCACTGTCGCGTTTCACTGTCTGATCTTAACTGTTTGTTTTATTTGAATGATTTCCATTTAGGCATTAAGCAGTAGGCTCCCTACACTTCTGATAGGCGAAATGACAGGCTACATGTGACTCACCTTGGGTCTCCTTTGCAGGCGGTTTCGGCAGCTGCTCGTTGGACGGCCAACAATACAACGACAAGGATGTATGGAAACCAGAACCCTGCCAGATCTGCGTCTGTGACAGCGGAACCGTTATGTGCGATGAAGTGATTTGTGAAGAAACAAACGACTGCGCAGACCCTATCATCCCCGACGGCGAATGCTGTCCCATCTGCCCCGGTAGCCTTACTTTGATGATCTCATCTCATACACCTGTGCTTTTTGGTAGTGTTCCGGCGCCCCCAAGTGGCACCAGTCGGCTGCAACGATTCCAATTATAGACAGAAGGGGACAAACACAAAAAAAGCCGAGCAGGCCTTGCACAGCCCAGACAGGGCTGGCAGTTACTTAGAATGGACTGTGGATACCCTATTGAGGATGAGCAGAAAATAATTGCCCTGGATATTACAATTGATTTTCTTTCTGCCCACCTTGTTTATGAATGGATTAACTAAGTTCTGTGTTGAAGAAATGGATGTGCGCAGTAGCTGTAAATTCACATTAAACTGTCTCCTCACAGGCCTACCTATTTTGCGTTATATGCCTGTGTTGTATTATAATTTCGACCCAGCCACCATTTTCAATCAGCATAGCACAGTACATTATTGCTCATTGCAAGTCATTTTAATTGTTTTGCAGGATGAAATTTTGATTTCTTGTTTGATATCAGTTTATTTGAGTTTACACATTGAAGGATTAGTAAGGGTTTATACACGTTAAATATGAATTCATCATCAGTATTAATAACATTACATCTTTCTCTTATCATTTCATAGGTCCCCAGGACCCATTGAATCCAGCGGTATTTATTCCCCTTCTATTCTTCAGGGATTTTTTTTAATCCATGACTGTATTATTATATATTATTGGGTAATGATGTGTCTGTGGCCTACCTACAGGCTTCAGTTTATATCTATGTTATTATAATTATTGAAATATGTGGTGTATGCTATTCATTTAGATTATTTCAAAATGGGATACCTGTTGATAAGGATGTAGGCCTACCATTTGACCTTCCACAAAAGGTGCATTGTCTTCTTTGTTAGGCCTACTGCACATTTGTAGGGCCTGCAGAAGGTTTTAGCTCAGCTGGTAGTTAGTCTACACCTCTCTTATTGAAGTGCAGTGACAGACGAAAGGCAATGCACCTGATTCTCTTTTTCTTCTCCCATAGGGACCACCAGGAGATGCAGGCCCTAAGGGAGATCCTGTAAGTTAAATGGTTTATTTTAACCCTAACCCTAGAATGAATATTTATACATATTAACATACATTTCTACGGTTGTAATACTTATAAAAAAAGACATCTAGGTTTGGTGGGTTAGTGTAACTTTTAAAGAATCACAGCTTCTAAGAGGTGGTGCTTCAATTGTCGGCTGGGATTTGAACTGAATAGGATTGTAAATAGAGGCATTTTATGCCTGTATTTACTAGGAGGTGCTAGGGATAGGCTTTAGCACAAGCTTTGGTTTATTTGCTGTTTCTGTTCAGCACAGAACACCTCAGCTCCCCGAATCAACTGTATTTACTTGCCAGTGCATGTGACAATTGAGTTCTGTTTACACATCTATGGAACACAACTGTAGGACACAGAAAGCAGTTTATACAGAACTATTTCACTTGGACCCATTGTTAAAAGTGAAGGTTAACATTAGTTTACAGTGACAAATTCAACTCTTTGAACTAAGTTGATGACCTTTGGTTGAACTTTGACCTTTGCATAACATGTAAACTTGTATTTTTTTTCCAAGATGTAGTTTTGCAGTCTTTGATTTTTGTGACAATTTCAAGAAAATAATAAACATCCAGTACTGCTGTTCACAGACACCTTCACTTCTTCAATAACCACTTCATAATATCAGGTCTATGATAATGGAAATAGTTTTAGTTCTACATACAGAGCTTTAACTAATACCTGAACTAACCCAGCCTTGGGTTTTTCAAGGCTGAGCTGTTACTGTCTATTTGCCTGTCCACCTCTCTGTCTACAGTAATAGGTTGCAGTCAGTCTGTCTGTCCGTCTCTATTTCTGACAGTGCCTAATAGTCTGTCTGTCTGTCTGTCTGTCTGTCTCTACAGGGTCCCCCAGGTGTTCCTGGTAATGACGGCCTCGATGGCCAGCCTGGACTTCCCGGGCCCCCAGGCCCCCCTGGAACACCTGGCCTTGGTGGCGGAGTACGTTTCCACCATAAACAATCAAATCTGCCTGCTATTTAATGTGGATATTTACCAGTTACTACTAGTCTGAGAAACTGCTACAGAGCAGTTGTCCATATCCATGCCTCTTAGTCCACCTGAGAGAGAAGGCCAGGCTTGTTTCAGCAACAGTGATGTGTAGACAGGCTTGTTGACAGAAAACAAATTATTAGAACGGGTTTCCCCATTCCAGTCAATGAGAGCGTATTGGGTGGACCATTCTGTTCATACTGTTTCTATGCTCTCTACTAGGCTATGAAGGACAGGAGTTAGACTACTTAGAGAAAATAAAGAGTCAAACAAGATAATTGCTGACATATTTAAAAGTAGTGGAAATGATTATTGTCCAAAGCTACATCCCACAATCTGTCCTCGTGCCTCTAAAGTACACATTTAGTGAAGTGCTCTTTGTAGCATATAAGGAGGCATTTGGAACTCAGCTTAGTAAGCACTATTAACAGCTATGACCAGTTATAAACAGCTTTGAGACTGTTTGCATTTCTATGCTGTATGTTACAGAAGCATCCAAGAAACAAATGCTTAATGTAATGCAAGCTAATCTTTTCTCTCCATTCCTGCAGAACTTCTCTCCTCAGATGCATCATGGTTATGACGAGAAATCCGGCGGTGGCGGCCACGCCATTATTGGACCAATGGTATGACTGTCATCTGTTTTACTAGTCAGAGTAAAGGCACATTTCCAGGCTATATTGAGCAGAGACAAACCTCTTCAGCAGGGCTGACGGAGAGTTAGACGTTATCATAAAAGCATAGTTAACTACAGCAAATGCATATTATTAAGGATACTGTGGACTGCTGCATTACACCTGTTCTTCAGAAAGGTCTATTACCAAACCGCCATAAAAACTGTCATCAGAGTTACACAACCACATAACCACACCCCTAAAGCAGATCAGAAGTTGGCCTTCAAAACTATGACGGTTTTTGAAGAAGAGCATATACATCTTTTCATGGTTGGGTGATTGCATATGGAATAAGACTATGCTACATGACGTGAATGGTTGTTCACATTTGAGAGTGCACCCCCACTGGCCTAAGTGATCAGTTGTCTTATCATTTACGTTACAATTTCTCTCAGATTCCCTCTATGTCAATGAGTGACGATTAAGTAGTATGATCTAATTGGTTGTTGTGTTTTCCGACAGGGCCCAATGGGTCCACGTGGTCTTCCCGGCCCACCAGGCAACTCTGTAAGTATAGCTTCACGATAAACACATGAAATCTGACACTGGAAAGACATTTATTTGTTTTCTAAATTTCTGATGGCATGAGTTTAATGTGTATTCCTGTCCTCCATCAGGGGCCCTCTGGTCATCCCGGCCCTGCTGGTGAGCCTGGTGAGCCCGGCGCTGCTGTGAGTACACAAAAGTGACAGGTTCATGTCAATTTCAGCTGACAGACTGTCTCACATTCTGAAGGCATCCCACCTTGTTCATACCTAACCCCACAAACACACACACACACACACACACACACACACACACACACACACACACACACACATTTACCTAAACCCTAACCATAACACTTAACCCAACTTTAAACCCCCATAGCACTTAACCCAACCTTAAACCCCCATAACATTTAACCTAACACAGACAGACAAACAGACACTCATCACAGTACATTTCATGAAACTCCTGTATTTTAAATGATTTATTACATTTGTATGCAGTTATATTTCTGCATTTGCATTACTATGTTTCTATTCTGTACTTACAATTGTCACATAATTGAGAGGGAAGCAATAACTTGCAATGAAGCAATTCATTGCATGATGTACACTATTAATGTGTTTACACAGGCTAAAAGGCAGTCCCACTTTGTTTCAGTAGTTGGTCTTTCCTGTGCGTGTGACAAATCAATGTGATTTGACTTTTTGTGTTCCCTTCAGGGCCCCATGGGTCCCCGTGGTGCAATGGGTCCCCCTGGCAAGAACGGAGATAATGTAAGTTACGTTTTTGCATAATCTCAACATTTCTACTTTTTCCTGTGGCTACAAAATCATTTTCTTTGGTAAACACATAACTCAGCATGGAGTTCCAGTAACTTTCCCTTTTTGCAGCGTATCACAGATTTCCTTTCACTATATCCTCATGTTTTGATGCTATTAATGGTGAATGTGTGTCATTTGTATATCATAAATGGATGACCTATATCTGTGTCTTAAAATGACCCTGGGGTGCCATTTTGGAAACCACTTCTGTTAATGAACCTGTCTCCTTTTCAGGGTGAGGCTGGCAGATCTGGTCGCCCTGGTGAGCGTGGCTCCGCTGGCCCTCAGGTTAGTTGGCCTCTAACATCTAACCCAAGAGGTCATGGGTCAGATGCTCCAATCAGTCCAATCAGCAACGTTTCTACTGCGGTTTACCCTGTGTTGTGTAACGTATAAGGATTAGGGTGTCATTACAGGAGGCCATCAACAGTAAAAGACCTATCAATGTAACTTAATGACACCCAAGTTGTGGTTTAATGAATAAGAAAGAGCAGATTAATTAATTAGCAAATTCATTGAGTAAATAGGGAAATAGTTAGTTTCAGCCCTGAAAAAGCCTAGACGAAGGATGAGGACGAATCTTGGTTTATGTCTCTTATGAAGATAAGTCCATTAAATTCCTTCCCCACAGGGAGCTCGTGGTACCCCCGGAACTCCTGGACTTCCTGGGATCAAGGGACACAGAGTGAGTAATAAAGGGGGGTGGGGCAGGGTGACATGACAGCCATGACACAGTAAGTGTCCTACATGCATACACTCCTGTCTGGAGTGACAGCCAATGTAATACATGCTCTTTAATTTCCTGCTCAGGGTTTCAACGGTTTGGATGGAGCTAAGGGAGATTCGGGTCCAGCCGGCCCTAAGGTCAGAGGTCAATCTAACAATATCTTTCACCGTGCGATTCTGTTGTTACCTGTTTCCCGGTCCGGAAAGCTCACCTGTTCCTCCGTTTGACCTTTCCCCTCTGACCTCAGGGAGAAGCTGGTGCCCCTGGTTCCAACGGTAGCCCCGGTGCCATGGTAAGTTTTGCTCCTGTCTCAACATTCTACCGTAACTACGGCCAAAACGTTACGGCTCACTGAAATCTGCCGCCCCTGTCGTAGTGGTTACCGATCTCACTATACTGCTCCTGCCCGTTTCTTCCTCCCAGGGTGCTCGTGGTCTCCCCGGTGAGAGAGGCCGCCCCGGACCCCCTGGCCCCTCTGTAAGTACTGCGCTGCCTTCACTCTTCATTTGATCGATCGTTTAATTGGACTCATTTCACGGCCTAAAGCCAAGCATGTGTGCCGGATGGCCGGCGTGTTACAAAAATATGCTTTAAGTGCCTTGTAAATACGTTGTATTAATGGTCGTTTCCTCCTCCGTCCTCCTCTAGGGTGCTCGTGGTAATGATGGTAACTCTGGCCCTGCTGGATCTGCTGTAAGTCGCATCATTATTTAGGGCAGAAGGGGGGTGTGATGAATGGCTGATATATGACCGCTCAGGTCTGTTCTTATGCACCACTCAGTGTGTAGTGGATACAGCCCTTAGCTGTCGTATGTCGCCAATATACCACAAAACGCTGTGTTGACCTATTATCATAAATATTATCATAAACCAGTTTCCAGAACAATAAAAAAAGCAAAACATTTTTTTTTGTTGTCACGCCCGTGGAATAGGGTCTCATACCGTGGGTTTTAGCCAATCAGCATTCGGTGTTCGATTCAGCAATTTATAATGTTCAATAATCTACCTGTCAAAGCAATTCTGGGTATGTCACTTAATGCCATGTATTGGGACTGGCTAAATTAATTGAACCATTTTTGCTCCATATCTTTTTAGGGCCCCACCGGCCCTGCTGGTCCCCCCGGATTCCCTGGAGGCGCTGGAGCTAAGGTAGGTCATATCCACCAGTAAAAAGCTAATTCACTTGCCTTTCCCTGCTTGTTAGATCCCACTTCATCTTTAGAGTGTATTCCTGCAGTCCTCCCATACATCTAGGATATACCATGAATCTTGAAACTTATCTCAGGAGTTTAGTTTTACAGTTGTCCTTAAACACAAAATTGCATATTAAATGATAGTATAATTTTGAAATCCTGAATGGTCCGTCCTTGCATCCACTAGCTTGTTCAATGAATTTGAGAGTGATTCAATTTCTCTATCACCACCCATTTAGCTGAAACAATGGCTGGAAATGGCCTTTGTTATTGTTTTCACTATGGATTGCTACTTTAAAATAATTAGACTGTAAATAAGTGAAGGGAAGTGAAAGTGCAAACTTACATACAGAATCAGAACTACTTAAACCATGGCCAGATCATATAGACAACAACCACTAGATGGCATACAGACACTTCTGCTTTTTAAGCAGTGGAGCTTTAAACAGGAGAGCATCAGTTTGTTACAAAGTTACTTGAAAAAAGTTTTATATTCATGAATGATGTATATGATTTATTAGATGAATAAAACTCAAACGACACAGACACACACACACACACACACACACACACACACACATATATAAGCAAACACAGTCACACACACACACACACACATGCCATCCTAAATCCCTTTTTGTTGCCCCCTCACAGGGAGAGACTGGTCCTCAGGGCGGCCGTGGATCAGATGGACCCCAAGGATCTCGTGGAGAGCCCGGTAACCCCGGACCCGCTGGTGCTACTGGACCTGCTGTGAGTGATCTCATGTTTATTTTTGCCTTTATGCTTCTGTGGGTTGCTCTAATGGTGCACTGTTACCTTTGACCCTTGAAGAGTACAGTAACATAATTCCACATGCTCTGTCTTTCCCTCTCAACAAAGGGCGCCCCCGGCAGTGATGGTCAGGCAGGAGGCAAGGGCGCACCTGTAAGTTGAATCACTGTAGATTTACAGGATGAAACTGATCAGATGACTTTGTAAATCATTAAATCATTTTCATGTTCAAATGGATAGACACACACAGACACTTCCATGCCACTTCAAACCTTGTGTCTCCATACTGGTTTCGGTTCAGTAGCCATGTTTGACTCATGTCCTTGTGATTATACCCACAGGGTGCTGCTGGTATCTCTGGTGCTCCTGGTTTCCCAGGAACCCGCGGCCCTGCTGGACCCCCTGGTCCTGGAGGTGCCCCCGGCCCCAAGGGTCACCACGTGAGTAGCACACCTATGATCAATATTTTAGAAATTGTTCACCGTTATTGTACTGTATACATTTTCAGTACATTTCTATGGGTCAGCTTCTTGCTAAATGTTCTGGTGACAACACAGAGTTAGATAGATCATTGTCATTTTAAGAATTTGTTTTCAGGGTACAATAACAGCTTATAAATGTTTTTAGTGCTAAAACTCCATTTTGAAAATGTGATTTTGAACAGGAAGTGGTGGTGAGGGTTGCCTAATTTGATTGGTCTGCCTGTTTCTCCCCATTAGGGTGATCACGGTCCCCAAGGCCCTAAGGGAGAGCCCGGCGTGAAGGGAGAGCCTGTGAGTTTGCTATGTACTCTCTATCTATTGTACATCAACTATGAAAAAACACTATTAGGTACTGTATTATATCAGTAGCCTAGCATGTCTGGAAACATTCCTGGACGGTTTCGTGGAGACGTATCAAGTCGGACTGGTTTTGGACCAAAACACGTTCACTGGATAATCTCCACTGTCATAGCATTTTTCATCCAGGACCATGCTTAATCTGTGTCTGGGAAAACCTGACCTCAGTCTAAAAAACCTGTTGCTAATGACGGTGTTGTTAGACAGATGAGTTGCTAACCCCTCGGTCCCTCCTCTTTTGGTTCCACCCAGGGTTCCACTGGTCCAGCTGGACTCCCTGGCCCCTCTGGTGAGGAGGGTAAGAGAGGTGCTCGTGGTGAGCCCGGCGGAGCTGGTGTTGTAGGACCCCCTGGAGAGCGCGTAAGTTACCCTTCCCTCAGTCCCTTAGCCCACATCAGATAGCTAGTCCCTGACGTCCCCTGTTCAGAAGTACTGTCCCTACAGAGACTGATCCATGTTGTCATATCCCTACGAGTACATTAAATAACCATTTTGATGAGAGCCTCAGTCCCCAGTCTAAACTACTTAAACCCACATAAACCACCTGTATATCCCAGGTGGAAAACATATACATTACAAAGTACTTGTTATTTTGATGACACCCAAGGAAATACATTCAATTCAATGTACACAGTATATGTATTTTATTAACACTGAAATATAAGACATTTAAATTTGTATAAATTGGGACAAACAAGGTACAAAAGAAATTGTCCCAATAAAGAAACATTTTAATGCATGTAATATACTTAATAATAATAATAGTGTTTTTTAATAATGATGTATTTATTTGAACAGGGACAATGTACAACTAAACATTCTCAGTACAATTGAGAAAAGCTGAGTTGTACTAGATTAAACACATAATTTCCATATTTCCCCCTTCTCCAGCCAGGCGAACAAATAAACAAGAGAAATATTATACACTAACTGAAAACCAACAACCATCCTTTCAAAATATTGTGACAGTACCTGCTACACAGAAGTCAATATATATTGTTATTATTGGATCCACTGCTGTTATTTAATTAATTAAAATACACATTGTAAAAAACAGCAACACAAACAAATAGCAAAAGTGGCTTCAAACCTGCCAATGTTAATGAAACACAAATAAAGTTAACATTAAATACATTAAGCTAGGTTAAATTCCCAGGGGACAGTGTCTGGTAGTCAAGGGGATATAGTGTCTGGTAGTCAAGGGGATAGTGTCTGGTAGTCAAGGGGATAGTGTCTGGTAGTCAAACGGATAGTGTGTGGTAGTCAAGGGGACAGTGATTGTCTGTTAGTCAAGGGAATAATGTGTGGTAATCAAGGGGACAGTGAGTGTCTGTTAGTCAAGGGGATAATGTGTGGTAGTCAAGGGGACAGTGAGTGTCTGTTAGTCAAGGGGATAATGTGTGGTAGTCAAGGGGAAAGTGAGTGTCTGTTAGTCAAGGGAACAGTGTCTGTTAATCCTGGCTTTGTGCCATGATGTGTCTGCATCATAGTCCTGTATGTTATACCGGGTCATTATTCTGTGTGATATACTGGGTCATGGTTCTGTGAGCAGTACCGGGCCATTATTCTATGTTTAATGCTGTGTCATGGTTCTGTTTCAACAGGGTATGCCTGGTATGCGAGGTTTCCCTGGCTCTGATGGAGGTGCCGGTGGAAAGGTAAGTCAACGTTTCCAAACAATAATACTGTATAAAACAAATAATAATTGTATATATCAACACAAGATAAAATATAACACCTCATTTACCTCCGCTGTCTTTTTCTGTGTGTAATAGGGTGGTCCTGGTGAGCGCGGTGCTAATGGACCAGCTGGAGCCCAAGGTGCTACTGGTGAGCCCGGTCGTCCCGGTGAACCTGGCTTGCCCGGATCCAAGGTGAACTTTCCACATCTCTCTCAGTATCTCTCTCCAAATCACCCTGTGCCCTTCAACTTCACTGCACATCATATATTATTTTGCACAGCCTTGTAGTCTTTGAGGATTGTCGCATGTATTCGCAGTCAGAATGTCCAGTCATTTGTGTGCTGACTACTCTTTTCTCCATTCTGCTCTAGGGAATGACTGGTAGCCCAGGCAGCCCTGGCCCTGATGGGAAAGTTGGCCCCGCTGTAAGTACTACTGATCTGCCGCCACCGCAAAGTTAATGTCCGATATGCATATAGTCACCTTGTATTTATCATTGTGCATTAGAAACTTCATTAACAAGTGGACATTATTTAGGGGATTTAACTGATTTTACACTCCATGTCCCTTGGTCTAAATGCAAAGATAATAAACCATTTAAAACCGATTGATAACCTGTGAGACCCTTCTCTCATCTAGGGTCTCCCAGGTAACGATGGTCGTGCCGGACCCCCAGGCTCTTCTGGACCCAGAGGTCAGCCCGGCCTGATGGGATTCCCTGGACCCAAAGGACCCGCTGTAAGTGGACAAAAAAACAATAAATAAACAAAACAAATAAAGCTATAAATAAAAGTTGTTTAAATCTACTGAACAAATGTAAATAAATGCTACAGGTGATGTATTCCATTTCCAGTAAATGTGAATGTTGTCTCTTCCCTAAAGGGTGACCACGGAAAGCCCGGAGAGAGAGGTGACCCTGGTGCTGTTGGTGGTGTTGTAAGTAAAGTTGTTTTACCGCGACCTGAAATATATTAGATACATTAATGATTAATGATTCTATTAATGATTCTAATAAGTCAACATTTTGTTAAACGCCTTCAGTCTTAATAGGGCCCTCTTACTATAGGACATGCGTTTTCTTTGGTTCGTAATAGATGCCATCTTGTTTCTGTCTAGGGTGCTCCTGGCAAAGATGGTGACGCCGGTGCTCCCGGACCCTCAGGCCCTGCTGTAAGTACAGACACATGAGCTTTTCACATTCTCAATGGGAATGCTGTTCGAATGGCACATTTAGCCATTTAGTGTACATCTACAGTGCATTGTCTCCTTCAATATAGCATGTTCTCTCGACACATTTTGTATACAGCATATTTTAGTCAATTATTGCTCTTTTGTATGTATTCATCCATCCACACACTGTACTTAAACTGTGCATTGACGCGGTTCCTCTGTCTTCCAGGGTGCTCAAGGAGAGAAGGGAGAGGGAGGTCCCGCCGGCCCTAATGGATTCCAGGTGGGTTACCCATGATCCCCTTCAATCATTACTCGTCATTTACCTTTTCAACCGATAATGCTACGTGTCAACCTAATACCTCAACCTTATTTCTCCTATCATTCCGATAGGGTCTGCCTGGTACTCAAGGAGCTACTGGAGAGCCAGGAAAGGCTGGTGAGCCTGTAAGTAATAGCATCTTCCCTGGATGCTTTTTTGTAATAAGGTGTATTATGTTGCAACTGGTGCTTTTAAAACATCTAGAAACACATGCTGTTGAGTCATTGGCTGACTGACTGCCTGGATGATTGATCCTGTTTTTTTTTGCTCGGCAGGGTAACCCTGGTGAGGTTGGTGCTCCCGGACCCAACGGAGCCAGAGTAAGTACACACACACACACACACACACACACACATACACACACACACACACACACACACTAATACATACAGTACATTTGGTGTCATTCAAACAACCCGGCATCAATGAATCAACTGGCTGGGTGTTCATTGTGTCCTCTTTACTATTTAACCACTGCTGAGTTAGCACATTAGCAGAACACCAGCTCTGGATAGGCTCTGTACTTGCCTGCCTCAGTAGCTGTTGTTGACAAACGATATTATTCATAAATGTCTTTTCCCTTCACCTCCCTTCCCACCTTCTCTTATCCTCTCGTCTTCCTCCCCTCTCTACTTCTTCTCCTCAGGGTGACAGAGGTTTCCCCGGTGAGCGTGGTGGTATTGGCCCCGCAGGCCCAGTGGGACCTCGTGGAGCCAATGGATCTCCTGGTAACGACGGTGCTAGGGTAAGAGACCCCCAGAGGACCTTCTGCTTTCACACCTGCATGGATGGACAGAGGTTGTTCCTTATAATGACTCAAGGCCTTGGGGCCTCGTACTCCCGTATCACGGCTCATTTTGTTTCTTCACTGCCACAAATTGTTTTTTTCTCTGGATGAAAAAGAAGGTGCCGCGTGTTAAATGTCCGTGTCATCTCTGTCCAGGGAGAGCCTGGCATTCCAGGTGCCCCCGGTGGTGTTGGAGCCCCCGGTATGCAGGGAATGCCCGGAGAGCGTGGCTCCAGTGGTAACCCCGGTGCCAAGGGAGAAAGAGGTGATGGTGGCCCCAAGGGAGCCGATGGTGGCCCTGGAAAAGACGGCATGCGTGGTCCAACCGGACCCATCGGATCCCCTGGGCCCGCCGGTGCTCATGGAGAGAAGGTGAGAGATAAACGCTGTTTGGAGTTGGTTTACTCAGTGAACTGTACCGTTTCAAACTGTTATGTAGCTACAGAACTCTAGCAAATTTTCTGGGAAAAAAAAAATTGCGGAACTGAATCTCCTAATCTTCTAATCATTTTCTCTCTATGTTTAGGGTGAGGCTGGTCTCGCTGGCCCCCCTGGTCCCAGTGGTGGTCGTGGTTCCCCTGTGAGTATCTTGCAGTGACACACTACACGTCACCTTTTCGTGACTGTGCAATGACCAACTGATGGCAAACCCTTTTCCTTCATCACACCAAAGAATGAATTACAAAGGAACACTATTCAGAAGGGGAAAAAAAAAAACATACAGGCTTTTTTTTTTTTTAAAACACTTTTCTATTTCTACCCATAATCCTAAAGGGTGAGCGCGGTGAGCATGGTGCCCCCGGACCTGCTGGATTTGCTGGACCCCCTGTGAGTAGGTTCACCACCCGGTCTCAGAACACTGGAGCTGGATGCCGTCGTGTTTCCAGGTGGAATCCCATAACCCACGTGTGATCGGTCCTGTCCTCTTCTCCCCACTTCAGGGTGCTGACGGTCAGCCTGGCAACAAGGGAGAGGCTGGTAACACTGGCCCCAAGGGTGATGCTGGTGCTCCCGGACCTGGTGGACCCGTTGGCGCCCCTGGACCTCAGGTACGGCTGCCTGAAGCAGCCTCGTAAGCTTCGACCCCAGGACACCCCCAGAAAACAAAACTCATATTTCTCCTGTGTTTGAGCTACAGCGTTCTGGGCTTTAAAGTAGCCTGCACTGCCGTCCTAAATAACGCTAATGTTCAGGTCTTAGAGGTAGCGTGCCGTGTCATCCAGTGTGTTCTGTACTGACTCCCAGGCGGTTTGTCTTCCCAGGGCCCTGCCGGTAGTGCTGGTAATAAAGGAGCCCGTGGTGCTGCTGGACCCCCTGTAAGAATCTCTCGCTCTTCCTCAGATCAACTACAGTTTGGTCTAAATGGATCAGAAATATATACAAAACACATAGTTTTAACGTATGTGGTTTGATGTGTGTCTCTGTGTGTGTGTTTACAGGGTGCTTCTGGTATGCCTGGACCCAGTGGAAGAGTTGGCCCTCCCGGCGGCAGTGTAAGTCCACCTGGCCATTTTGCCTTTTTAAAAAAAAAAGTTTTATTGAAAAAACGTTATCTCACCTACTGTCATCTTGACACAACAGCAAACCCTCCTCATCTCCTGAATGTTTTCAGGGAGCACCCGGACCCCCAGGCCCTCCCGGTCCCGCTGGTAAAGAGGGACAGAGGGGTGGACGTGGTGAGACTGGTCATGCTGGTCGCCCCGGTGAGCCTGGAGGAGCTGGACCCCCCGGACCCCCAGGACCATCTGGAGCAAAGGGTAACGATGGCACAGTGGTGAGTGCAAAGCAATAAACATACACAGTATAAACAACAGAAAACATATAGTGTTACAACTAAATGTTTAAATAGAAAACTGGAGATACAAATACACAAATAAATATACACGTTATCTCTACGGCATGTTGCAAACAAATCTTTTTAGAAAAGAAAATGGCTTGTTCTGGTTCTCCTTGTTGCAGTCAATGATCTGCCATCTTTTCCTCTGCCTGTGCTCTTGCCCAGGGA
>JACXGI010004110.1:34523-56402 GCA_016801175.1 Esox masquinongy
CTCTATCAACAGTAGACCCAAAACACTGGCTAACTACTATTTAACCTGACCCCTAACCTCTATCAACTCATATGACTATTACTGTTTTCACATACAAATTAATAACCACGGTTTTGTGTTTTAAGGTTTGTCTTTACTCCCAAAGCCTTGACCCATGACCTGCCCCTTGTCCTATCTCAGGGAGAGCCTGGTAAGCAAGGACCCAGCGGCCCAGTTGGTGAGCGTGGATCCCCTGGCCCCATGGGACCCCCTGGACTGCCCGGTGCCAATGGCGAGGCTGGTCGTGAAGGTTCCCCCGGTCATGATGGTGTTTCCGGTCGCGATGGACCTCCCGGCCCCAAGGTAGGCCCCTGTCAAACTCCCTCTCTCCCTTCTCTCACAAACATGCTGTCAGAAACAACCTTTCTGTTGGATACAAAATTACCAATGCATATGAAGAGTGCACCGGTCTTAGAAAGATCTGGTTGCATGTTTAATAAGAGCTTCTGAAGATGTTTACAGTGCTTCACAATGTCATGGGGGAAACTCACCTTGTCCGCCAATGTTTGGTGAATTTACTCTCATGGCTCTTTTCTCGTCGGCATCTGTTCATTTCAGGGAGACCGCGGTGAGCAAGGTCATGCTGGTTCTCCTGGTGCTCCTGGACCTCCCGGTGCCCCCGGTCCCGCTGGTGCTTCTGGCAAGACTGGTGGCCGCGGAGAGACTGTAAGTGCCCCTCATCACTCCTTATTCATTAAGGGCAATGTGGCCCACGGGCCTTTTAAAACATTGTGAGAGATTTGGACTTTTGTTAAACTGCTGTCAGTGTTACGCCGCGATGAATCAATTTCAAATCTTTTTGACCGGGGGGGGGGGGCTGAGTCATAATTCATTCAGGTCTTATTCATTGCCAGTATCGTTTCATGTACACGTGAATGGTAATCATTGTGTCTCCGGCGTGTTTAGGGTCCTGCTGGTCCCGCTGGCCCAAGCGGTCCTGCCGGTGGTCGCGGTGGTACTGTAAGTGAACCTAATGCACTGTAAGGATATGTCCCATATCGACTGCCACTGCCCACGCCGAGTGCCTTTGACCTGTCAACCTTTCTCTGCAGGGCCCTGCTGGTGCACGTGGAGACAAGGGAGAGGCTGGAGAGAGCGGCGAGAGAGGCCACAAGGGACACAGGGGTTTCAATGGCATGCCCGGTTCTCCTGGATCCCCTGTGAGTAGCCCCTTAGAGCTGTCTAATCTAAGGCGTGCTATGTCATACAGAGCTACTATTCTTTATGGTTAGGTACCAGCATTTTGAAAGTTGTTTTTACTCATTTGAGGCATTAGTTAAACATACGCATTGAAGTTCTGTTGTCCATGTTTTGATTGACATCCCAAGAATACATCCCAGAAAGTGGAAGGGGGAGGGAAGAAAAAATATGGTGGAAGGGGGATATGAAATGCAAGCGGTGCAAACAGATGAAGTCTAATTAGCGTTCAGACAAGGCTATTCCCTAACAACAAAAACAATAAACTTACACACTGGAAGATGTAGGTCACCTGAGTAAACCACAGTGTTTGGGGCGAAACATAATTGTAATAACTTTAATGAAATAATATGTATTATACTGCTTATTCGCATCAACTAATCCCAAAAAGAGATTTTCATGTTTTTAAAATAATTTAATTGAAACAATTAGGGTTATTAAATGCCTTTCCCAGGGGCAGAACATCAGATTTAGTTTCCCACGAAGGAACACCAGAGGAAAGACTTCTGTCATGACATACCTCAACCGCTGATTGAGGTGGGCCTTTCATTAGGGTAAATCAGGTGTTAACAAGTATTAGTAAGGTGTTAACAAAACTGGATTGCCATTTTAATATAGGGGATGGTATGTGTACTTATTAATGGGATGTTTCTGGTTTCAGGGCCCCCCTGGCGAGTCTGGACCTGCTGGACTTAACGGACCCTCTGGACCCAGAGTGAGTATGATTCCCCCTCCAGGACCACATACAGAACATGAATCCAGGCGGATCATATAACATACACGCAGTACTAATTAAACTAATGCACTTGTTAAAACTCTTCAGCTGGATGAGGTGATTCATAGCTGCTGCACACATCCACTTTCACAGGGATTTCCTGTGTTCTGCTTAGAACATTTAGTAACGTGACAGTAACCCTGAATCAGTGAAAGGAAAATAACTCTTCCTGTTATTATGTTTCTGTCCTATAGGGACCCCACGGTCCTAGCGGCGCAACCGGTAAGGATGGCATGAACGGTCTGCCTGGACCCATCGGACCCCCAGGACCCCGTGGTCGCAACGGAGAGATGGGACCCGCTGTAAGTGTCTGCACTCCTTCCCTCAGCATAGACTGCCCATGTAGACGCACACATCAAGCCTAGATGGAGATTTAACAGCTTCCTCTTTTATCATCTTCTCTTCCACCCAGGGTGCTCCCGGTTCTCCCGGTCTCCCCGGACCTCCTGGCCCACCCGGCGGCGGTTTCCACATCGCACCCATTTACCAGCAGGAGAAGGGACCTGACCCCCTGCGTGGAGGTGGCGGCTACCACTACCGCGCTGACGAGCCTGACAAGATGAACGACCGTGACATGGAGGTGGACACCACCCTGAAGAGCCTGAGCCAGAAGGTCGAGAACATCCGTAGCCCCGAGGGAACCCAGAAGAACCCTGCCCGCATGTGCCGTGATATCAGGATGTGCCATCCCGAGTGGAAGAGCGGTAAGCTTCTGGGCCAACGATGGCTTGAGACGGCTACTGGTCAGGGATAAGGCATGCTGTGATCAATCATTGGTTTGCTGATCGACAGAATTTATTAGATACAAAGCCAGCAGTGTCTAAATCAAAAACAATGAAGAAAAAGACAATAAAGTTCTCTTTCTGTTACTAATTGCAAATGGTTCTGTGTTAAACTCACAGGCCAGTACTGGGTGGATCCCAACCAGGGCTCCCCTCTGGATGCTGTCCAGGTCTACTGCAACATGGAGACTGGAGAGACCTGTGTCTACCCATCCCAGGACACCATTCCCATGAAGAACTGGTACACCAGCAAGAACATCAGGGAGAAGAAGCACGTCTGGTTCTCAGAGTCCATGGACAATGGCTTCCAGGTAAGAACCAATCAGCACTGACCAGGGCTCAGAGATGGACATCTCGGGGCTTGACTGTCATTGTGGACTCAAGGTTTAGTGAGATGCCTTCACTATAACGTCATCTTCATGATACTAAAACCCGGCCCTCTCTCCTCACCCGATCCTCTCCAGTTCCAGTACGGTAGCGAGGGCTCCAACCCAGAGGATGTCAACATCCAGCTGACCTTCATGCGCCTGATGTCCAACGAGGCTTCACAAAACGTCACGTACCACTGCAAGAACAGCATTGCCTACATGGACGAGGCCACAGGCAACCTGAAGAAGGCCCTGCTGCTCCAGGGAGCCAACGAGATCGAGATCAAAGCAGAGGGCAACAGCCGCTTCACATACACCGTCAGCGAGGATGGCTGCACGGTGAGACACCCTACTTCTCCCTTCTCCTCCCCTCTCTACTGGTCCCATATCTCTTTATGCCTCCCTTTTTGGCTTAGCTTACCCGCTATCATGTGAGGTGGTTGGCTGGATTTTGAGTTCAAGATAGTGTGATATTCACATTATAGAAGTAAAGCTAGATAAAGTAACTCAGTGACAGCTGTAAAGGCAACTTTGTTATCCAGCATTTTCCTAATTTTCTCTCCTCTCTCCTTCTTACCACAGTCACATAGTGGCACATGGGGCAAGACAGTCATCGACTACAAGACATCAAAAACATCTCGCCTTCCCATCATTGACATCGCTCCTATGGACGTTGGTGCACCTGATCAGGAGTTTGGCGTCGAAGTGGGCCCTGTCTGCTTCGTATAAAAACAAAAGAATTATGGACATGAAATTGTTTGTTTTTTCTAGCAGTCATCTCTAATTCTATTTTCTATTCATTACCTACAAACTCATTCGGCTGCCACTGGTCCACAAGCTTAAAACTACTCCGCTGAAGATGTCATTTGCGTGTTTTTGATTCGGAAGAAATATTTTTTGGAACTGCTACTTCAACCAAAACCTACAACAATCAAGGACACTTAAAAAAAGAATATTTCATTTCAACTTGCAGCAAGAAAATAATGTAAAGTTGTAAAGTGTAAAATCCCCCCTGGAGAAACAAAATGAGATCAAGGTGACTTTTTTATACCACTGCGGAAGGACAATGAAAGAAACAAAATGCTATGTACCATTGGATGGTATTAAATAAATCTTAAAAATGACAGTGAAGTGTCTTCTTGTTCTAAATTTACATCTGAAAGTTCACCTTAATTTTTAATACCTTAATGGCTACCTCAGAAAAGAAGTCCATGTTACCAAAAATGTTTCAGTATCCCTAGGGCAGATTTTACACTCAATGAGTTTATCATTGGAATCAACTGTCAAAGGTGCTATAATATCAACTCAAAAGGTCCAGTTATTGGTGTTTGATGGAGAAATATTACCTAACATCCAGTAATGCCTTTTGGATCTTTGGTGCTATAAAATCAACACAATGTATAGCTTGTTTTCTTTGTCAAGTGTTGGTTCATTAACAGTTCTGAAATATAATTTACTGTGTGGATAAATCATGCTGATGGTTTCTGGTGTAGATTTAAGCGAGTGGTTTTGTTTTTGGTTGTATTTCAATTCCCTGACTCCCTGATGTCGTACCCCTCTGACTGTTGCTATCACTACACCACTAAAGCACCACAAAACTCCTGGTCCGTTTGTTTGTGTTTTGTTTGTTGAAAAAAAAAACATTTTAGCGAAGTTTCTAAAAAAATGGGAAGAGTAGAAAAAAATCGGAGAAGCAAACACACTTCCACGGTTTTGAATAAAGAGAATCTGTACTGATGTTGTACATGTATAATAAATCAAGATGTTTTTAATTATTTGGATGCTGAATAAAGCATGTGAAGTGGTCTACTCAATGTTTCACACGTCAACTTCCATTTTTCCATTCATCTCACATGCACCATACGCAAATCAAATTCAACTACTGGCGATCCAGCGAGAGAAGTTGATTAACAATAAAATATTTAGGCGTTCTTCCCCAAACAAGTGACTATCACCTAGAAGTCCTTCACAAAGTTGCTTAAAGAGTTACTGAAAACCTTAAGACGTCCTTAAAACCTATTATTTCTCAACATAAACGTCTAACCCTTAGAACACATTCTCTTTTACAGCAAAGACCTGGGAGCAGTTTGGGTTAACTTGCTTATGGGCCAGAACTGCATTATTTTACTTTGCATCAGGCCCGGCGCCAGGACGAAGTGACTGAGGGGGCAGAAAATAATGGCGAGGGGGCTACTCTTTTTTTGGATATTTTTCTATACAGTATTTAAAACAGAAAATTTAAAGCAAACAATTCAACTGCGGGGCTAAGCCCCCTCTTGCCCCCTCGTGGCGCCGGGCCTGCTTTGCATTCTTCGATCTAGCAACCTAGGATATTGGTTTGATGCTACCTGCCTCTTGCAGGACACAGAATTATAAGGAGTAATGTGGATGAGTGCCATTAAGCGTAAACTACCGTAGTAAGTTGAAACAAACCAAACCATTTTCTAATCACTTGCGCTCCTAATTTGACATAGCATACATTTCCATTCGCAGTCAGCTACACGTTTTGATTGAAGCTTCTGAGACGTATCACCGCCGTGTGCCGACCCCTTGTGGAATTCCGTGGAATAGTTCTTAATTGTAGGATGGGCCAATGTGCAGGCTAAAGACTGTCCCCTACCTAATGCCGCAGGTCTACGTGTTTCACTTCTGCGGTAGACTAAAAGCTGTCCAATTATATTGCAGAAGAGTGCCGCGTGGCATGGCTTGGAGCAGCACTTTAACGAGTGCGGCAACAAAACGAAGACAGGCTGAAACGTGAGGATTCTTTGCAACCCTTGGCTACTTCATTTCCCCTTAAGGATCATCGGTGTTTTTGTTTTGAATATGACCAAATGACAGTTTGACAGAGTTACTGTATTTTTTTTTAAGGATGTCTTCATAAAGACGATTTGGATCAAGTGGATGAAAGTCGATGCTGCCTGGTTCTACGCGTGGTTCACCTGTTCGTTTGTTGTAACCTACTTTACTGTTATTTGTGACCATAAATTGTTATTTTCTTTGATATGGTAAGTAGTATTAGGCATGTTGGCAGCACTACTCTGACAAGGCAATCAACTGTCCGATATTATGGCATGATTATTATTCATTTCTACATGACTATTAAACAGTGCATTTACTGATGGATGTACCAGTAAAACAAAACAAAAGTACAGTTGTTTAAAGGTTTTATGAGGAAAAAACATTAAATTCAAGCACAAATACTACCTGTACATCTAGGTTAATGTGTCTACAAAATAATCTGGAGAATCTAGGCGCATGGCAGACCGAAGACTCCCATAAAGGTTATAACATATTATAATAATAGGTTATAAAACAAATTCAGTGGTAACAGTGATTCTACACATAGTCGCTTGTAAATATTCACAATCAGAGGAAAATTAATAATGAAATATATGAAAATAGGATTTAGTGAAGAGAAAACCTCTTAAACATCCCACAGCAAACCCACAATATTAGTAGAACTAGGCTATTTCCTGTCTGTATGGCTTCAATTCCTGTTGGAACAGAAACACTATTGTTAAAAAACAGCCAGCCAATTCATTATCATTATTTTATTCCTGTAAGCTTTTTTCTTATTTTTTACCTGGGTAATGTGTCAGTGTTGATTTCCCTGTGAAAACAAAAGATTTTAACCTTAGGTTTAAACTGAATAGCAATGACTTAGTAAATAGTTTTTGGTATCTTATTGGGATCCTAAATAGTTGATTAACAGCTTAGTAAATTAAATTGTGCTCATTACTTTCATATGTTTAATAATATACCAAACATTAAAGCAATATTTACAATAAACTCTGATAGTATAAACCACCATTATACCTTATATGATGGCAGTAAAGGTCAAGTGTGAACATGATTTACTGGTTCACTATAAATCTGCTCCACTAGGTGGTGCTATAGACCAAATATCATATAATTCAACAGGAATAGTATAAACAGGTCTCTTGTGAAATAAAAACTATGACAAAAGTAAGTTAAATGTGAGTTAAGCTAGCCTAGTCCCCTACGTGCTCTAACTGCAACTATCTGAATGGCCACAAACAAGTTGCCAAACAGCCTGGACCAAGCTGCAGTAGAGTAAATTCCCTACCAGTAACTACAAGTAAGCTATCCTACTAGTAAGCCACTCACTGCTGGGCCAGGATGAGGGGAATGCTGGGGCTGTCAGTCTGAAAGGGTGGGGCTGTCTCCCCGGTGCGGGCGTTGAACATGGACCGTGTGGAGAGGGGAGGGGGGACCCCACGACCAGCAGCCATGCTCCGCAGTTCCGTGGTGTTACCGTGTATGGTGTGGTGGTGGTACAGCTGAATACTGAAGGAATAGAAAGAGGGCAGGTGGAGAGCGAGGCTTACATTACTCAACCATTATACTGATTTTATCCCTTGAAGTGGTTTATCAAATCCTGGATATGTTACTACAGGTAATCCATTAGATGTCCTGACATTCTGTATTTCTGGGACTGTAATGAATGTCTGTATTCCTGGGACTGTGATGAGTGCCTGTCTTCCTGGGACTGTGATGAATGGCTGTCTTCCTGGGACTGTGGTGAATGTCTGTCTTCCTGGGACTGTGATGAGTGCCTGTCTTCCTGAGACTGTGGTGAATGTCTGTCTTCCTGGGACTGTGATGAGTGCCTGTCTTCCTGGGACTGTGATGAGTGCCTGTCTTCCTGAGACTGTGGTGAATGTCTGTTTTCCTGGGACTGTGATGAGTGCCTGTCTTCCTGGGACTGTGGTGAATGTCTGTCTTCCTGGGACTGTGATGAGTACCTGTCTTCCTGGGGCTGTGATGAATATATTTTCTGTATGTTTTTCAACCTTACTGTCCTGGAGAGCAGTCGTACATCTTGTTAGGTGTTGATGTGTACTTACTCTGGTGTCTTTGCATCCCTTTTCTCCCTGAAAGTGAAGACCAAAGGACATGAACAACCACTCAATAATAATAATGATAATAATAGAGGACACACTGACAAATGTGAAGGTTTTAAAAATGTCCCACTGGGCTTAATGTATTCTGACAGGTTGATTAACACTAACCAAAAAAAAAAAAACCATTAAAACCCATTGAAACCTCAGTTGAATACAACAGACATACACTCCCTCTCGTCTGCAGCACATGATGTAGGAGAGAAGGAGACACAGGATGATGGCCAGGGCCAAGGGGATGATCACAGTCACTATGTAGTCTGGCAGGAAGTCTCTGGGCGGGGGGGACTCTGGAGGATCGTAAACGCCTTCAGCATCCAGGATACCAGGGCTCATGGTGGGGGCGGGAGAGAAGGCCACGGGTCTGGATAAATCAATCTATGTACAGTATGCACAGGGACAGAGGAGGAGGACTCACATGCTGGAGGGAGGTTTGGACACGTGCAAAAAAATCCTCTTGAACTATCTCACCCTCCTTCCAGGAATGATTGCAATGTCAGTAATTTGGTGCTTTTCGACGCCGGGACGTTCCCAGTGCTTGTGGACTCACCAGCGTGGAATTGCACCAGGTGACGCAGTTGCTCGGGTAGGAGCAGACCGCGCAGTCCCCGAGGACCCTGCCTCCAGCCTCGCACTGCCTCTTGTGCTCAGCGGTCTGAAGCCTCAACAAACACTCAGAGAAGTACTGGTCAGAACCCACCTTCACATACACCCTTGGACACAATACATGACTCCAGCTTATCAACTGTTTGTTCACTGTT
The DNA here is from genome assembly GCA_016801175.1 of Esox masquinongy. Lineage (NCBI taxonomy): Eukaryota > Metazoa > Chordata > Actinopteri > Esociformes > Esocidae > Esox > Esox masquinongy. Next base: position 43,371 of record JACXGI010004110.1, read on the forward strand.
GTATCATTTCCAAAGACTTGAAAATAAAATATTCCCTTGAGCTTAATTTTAGTTTGTGTTTTACAGTGTCTATCGTGGTTATTTATAATGGCCTAATATTATGAATGTAAATGCTTTTTTTGCTATTTTAAATCAATACCAACTTATAATACCCTACACAGGTAATTTTGAATTATAGCCTGGTGTATTGTCTTTCAGAAAATCAGCATCCCGGGAGCCTACTCACTAAGTAATTATCCTGCTGGTCGTAGATGCTCCCTGTTTAATACTACTAGTAGTAATTGTTAGTGACAGTTGAAATTTGACACTTCTTTACCCCTCAAAGTGTCCGGCCAGAGGCAGGGGGACACGGCCACCTCGGTCCAAAGCAGACGTGATGTTGACAAATGTTAGCTTGTCTGTCTTCCAAATCCTCATCAAATCCTGCCGGATTTCTTCCTGGACTGCAGAGGGCAGCACCTTCTCAATCTCCCTCAGTGGGATGAAGAACTCAGCTTGATAGGGCATTCTTTTCTCTGTAAGCATGGCCAATAGTAGGAAAAAAATGATTTTTCAGGACGAGGGTTTTGTGTAGGTTAGTATGTGTTTTGTGCTACATTACGTCTTCCCTCGTCAGAAAACACATACCTGGTGGATCAATTCTTATGATCAGTCGGTCTCTAAACGTGTCGTAGCTCCGCTTGTTAATTACTGTGATCTGAAAAAAATAGGAAAATGACTTTTCACTTTATCCATACATTGTTATACATCTCCAAGGCAAGTCATGCTTGAAAATATTGTTGAAAAAAGGTTTAAAGAAAAATCAGAACATCCCATAATTATTTCCACTGAGAAGAGTTCTGATAACACTGTCTGTGATCCCACCCTGGCTCTGGTCCAACTTACTACACGATCACAGTGTTCACCAACCTTTTTTTGGTTACTCCACCAACAACAGAATGTTTGTCTGCCCAGAGTCTGCCTTCATGTGCCTTCTACAAGTAGACTCTCGCCCAGGGAAGCTCCGCCCAGGGAAGCTCCGCCCATATTGAACACCCTCCCCTAAAGTACCCTCCTGTGGATAGGCCAAGTACCCCCAGGAGTCCTGGTAGCCGGGCTGGGGAACACTGTGCCATTTGGTGTCTCAGAGCATCTTTGGTTGGAGTCTGTTCGGTTTACCTCTATAATAGTCTTCTCCTGGACCAGCGGGGTGCCGTAGAGGAAGCCGTTATCATAAGGGTGCCTCTGGGTAAAGCGCAGCCAGCCCGGCAGGTCTGGGAAGGCCTGCTTATTGCACTTAAACAGCATGGGATCATTGTAGACTCGTCCTGCTTTTCAGAATGGGAGAGCGAGAGGACTGCATTAAAAACACTTCCCGGGTGACGTATGCTGACTGTTCCATGGAAGGCTTTTCTAATACAAACTATTCATTTACATGCCAAACTTTTCCAAACATCTGCACTTTTACTGTGGTCAATTCATATAAGTGTGCCTATTCATTCTGAATGATGTAAAGTTTGAATAAAATAGAATAGAAGATACCACAACAGAATACCATCCTTGAAAATGATTTCTATTCAATGATTATCATTACGTAAATAATTAGCTAAAGGTGATCTCAAGCTTTACTTAAAACAAAATGAAGAGCTGACTTCATGTCAGGCTTACCGTAATGTTTCAGGAAGGGTTCGAAATCATTCTGGAAGGTCTCCCTCTGCAGCTCGAACACAAACAGCTGTCCCACCGGGGTATATACCTTGATGTCTCCCTTGACCACCAAGATACAGGCCACACACACTGCACAGCAAGTAGACAAGAACACAGACACACATTCAGATTTGCCACCCCATGTCCACCATTCCACCACCTGGCTTACAACAAAATCCATGACTTTGCAGTTGAAATTATATTTCCGGTCATTAGAATAATGTTCTTATACAGCATGCGGTATATTGGCAACACAATTTGACTCATCTTGTTTTATGCCTTTAATAACTGCTACGTTCTCTAGAATGTCTACTATAAAACACAAATTGTATTCGCTACAGCAGTAAATAAATGAAGCTTGTCAATATGGTCATTTTCACTTTTTTAAATGAACAAATAATTCAACTTGCCTGTTAAAATAAGCCCCCAGCTCGCCCAGTCTGCCATCTTGTTTTGAAAAGTGATTGACAGGGCCAAGAGGAGAGGAGGGCTGGGTCAGGGTCAACCAGGGGCCTACAGGGCTATTTCTGATCCACACAGTAATAACTTCCTAAAGTCTCTCTCGGTGTGTGTGTGACTGCATGTCTGTGTGTTTGAAGCATTATAATAAAAACACCAGCTGTGTAATCTGCCTTACCCTACTGAGTGTCTCTTTCTTACTTTACCCTATTCTGTCACGTATTACAAATATGAAAAACTATGACATGAACTAGTGTACACTTACATTCATATTCCTTAGATTCATTTTTTTGTTCATTATTTGATGCCAAATTAGCTTTTGCGAAGGCAGCAGCCTCTCTTCTTCTGTTCCACACAAAACCTAAAACACTATTTTAAAAAGGTGCGGAAATTAAAATATAAATCAAGAAGCAGAACGTCCATGATCTTACACACACACACACACACGTTTGTGTGTCAGTCATTATGGGAACCTGATACTTAACCTGAAATCCATGTGCCTTATCCCCTAAACCTAACCTTCTCTTAACCCCAAATACCTAACCTTTATGCCTAAATTCAACCTTGCCCTAATGCCTAATCTTAATCATGATTGGTAATGCCTAAAACTAAATGTTACACCAATTCTAACACTATGCCCTGTTTTAGGTTTTACCCCAGAGCTAACCCTGCCAAAATGTGGGACCATATTTTTTAGGTTTTACTAATTTTGTGGGGAATTCAGGTCCCAACTTGCACACATTGACCTGGATCTCTCTCTCTCTCTCTCACACACACACACACACACACACACACAGAAACACCCTGGAAATCTATGTCTTTCCATGTCCCTTATATTTTATTTTGCAGTGTGGGTTTCCATATCAGTAATAGGGCGATGCAATCACTAACTTTTCAGATGCATTTATAAATTAAATGTAATGTTGATTACTGCAAAGAGGCTACTACTCTTTAACTACGAAACAGTACTAGGAATAGCATAGCCCCCTTTATACAGCATCAAAATGCATGAGTGATGACGTGGGCACGCATGGCATCTCAATGGGCGCTGCTTCTTAATTTCTGTTGTATTATGATGGGTATATTATTTCTTGCCATTATCAATATTACTAATCTGGTTTCCTTTTCTGAAACACATCATTAAGTCTAAGGTCTTTCTCCATAGCTAGCTGTTATGCCTCGAATTCTCACAGTATGGACGTAGCGCATTGAGTTGCAATCATGATGCTGTGTAGTGTGTAGGCGGCGCGGTGGGTTATAGCCTACAAAATGATTAGCAAACCAAGGTAGGTCGCCGTGAAGCTGGGGAAATATAGGCTACCCTACCCATTACGCAACCAAAAGAATGTAACAATGGAAGCAATTAAAGGTATCTGATAAAAACTGTGTACATCGTCAAAAACCTCTTAGCCAGTAGATGCAGGAAGCGATATTACAGAACGGATACATCATCATGGCATGTTGGCAACAGTACAGTAATGTGACACACGCGGGGTTGTATTTCTTCAGGGTCCTAAAATGAAATACAATCAATGTGTCAAATATATTTTTAATTGATTTGGATGACCTGTTAAAAATAGGAGTTTTCTATTAGTATATATCGATCTGTAGGTTATTTTCACTAGGCTATAAATAAAGTTGTAGGAATAAAAACGTAGCGGACCAGTAAATACAACACGCGCTATGACCCAGTTATGTCCCATCCTCAGTAGCAGTCTGCCTTTACGCGAGCTAGGATAGGAGGACCCATAGACAGAAATCTGCAGCTCAGAAAATCAAGAGATCAAAATGATGCTGCTGGTCGCCCAAAAGGATTAAACTGAAGCAATCTGTCAGCGAACAATTCAATGTTAGGTTAGTGTTCCTGTTTTTTGCAGTGATGTGGTAACCGCGGTGTTTTAATCCGCCCGCATTTTCTGGTCAGGTTGGTGTTTTAATTACGAGCAAATTACTAATGCATCGTTTTTTACTTTCCTCCATTACACAGGATTACATGTGATGGACGCGGCCTGAAATAAAAAACGATTTATTTTATTTCCATTAACTAGTCAATTCTAGTCGGCACCGTCTCCCCACCAGATTTGACTGTTGGTGAGAACGGACCGATTTGTGCTGACAACTGCGCTAGGGAAAGGGAGAGATGCCGCTGCTGAAAGGACGTTGTGACGCTTGACTGACCATGATGAAGACCGAATCCTCATCTTCCAAGAGCCCAGGCTCCGGTTCGACGTTGAGGAGCCCATCCCCTCACCGGAACGCATACGAGGCGGGGATGAAGGCGCTAAAGCCTGCGAAGGACAATGCTGCGAACGGCGATCATATGCAGGAAGGCCCCCGCGGGCGCCGGAGTTACGGCTCCAACGTGCATCGTATCAAGAACATGTTCCAGCAGATGCAAGGCCCAGGGAGCACGTCTCCCGGCAGGGAGGGGGAGGGAGGGGATGAACCAGAGAAGACAACCGAGAGGGTGCGTCTTTCTCTTCCCAGAGCCGGTAGCCTGAATGAGAATGTGGACCACAGCGCTTTGCTGAAGCTGGGATCCACTGTCTCAGAACGGGTTAACCGGTTCGACCCCAATGCCAAAGCAGAGAACGGGCAGGTTCCCAGAGCCTCGTCCCCCAGTTACTCTAAGCTGCAGGAGACACGGAAGATATTTGAACAACAGCAGGCGGCACAGCAGCTGGAGCGTGAGAAGCAAGCCGCTGCCACAAACAGGGTCCTACTGAAGACTGAGCGGACTTCAGGCCTGGGCTTCCAGGATGGCAGGCTGGACGTTGTGGCACGCTTCAATGGTAGCACAGAATCCCTGGACAGCCTGGACACCACCGAGGCCGTGTCCCCAACCGTCTCGCAGCTCAGCGCCGTCTTCGAACGGGCCTCCGAGCTCCGCAACAACCTGCACCGCCTCTCCTCCACCCCTCCGCTGCCCTCCCGGGGTGTCAGCACCAAGGTGGGGGTACAGCTCAACTCCAAAATCATCTCCAAGAGGGCCAGCCGTGCTTCCGCCCTCCCGATGGCCAACCAGGAGGAGGAGGGGGGCCGGGGGCGCAGCCAGAGGGCCCAAGACGGACCCCCCAGGAGCCTCAGGGCAAAGGCTGCCACCTCATCCTCCCCCGCCTCAGAGGGCCAGAACGGAGACCAAAGCAGCCCAACGCTACCCGGTGGTGGGACGGAGCTCAGGGATGGCTGGGCTGGGCTGGAGTCCGGGGACCAGGCCACCATTGCCGGCCAGTCAGAGGACTTTCCAAGCGACCGGGAGCCAAGTAATGCCTTAGTGAAAGCTGATATCCACCAAGAGTCCCTGGAGAATGGGGAGGACAGGGCAGAGCGGGAGGCCCAGGTAAGGGAGACCTCTCCCAAGGACACTAGCGGTGAGAGGGCCGGGCAGAGTGGAGATGGAGGGATGGGCCAGGGGGTTGCAGCGGAGGAGAGGGAGGAGAGGACGGTCAAGGAGGACCAGGCAGGAGGGGAGCAGGTGGACGTCAGAACCTATAGCGCGGTCGGGGAGGACTCTAAAGGCAGCCAGCAAGATGAGGAGGAGGACGAGGAGGAGGATGAGGAGGAAGATGACGACGAGCCCTACGAGCCCGAGTCCAGCTGTCACGAGAAGCCGGGGCTGCCTGAAGAGGAGGACCCTCCACCCAGCCGGAAGATCCGTTTCAGCACAGGGCCGATCAAGGTGAGCTCCCACTCTTCAGGTGAACACACGCTTTTTCCCTACCACACGGGCGTCCATCTTTACAGACAGTCCTTTTGCTTAGGTTTCTTTCTCTCTCTGTCTCTCTCTTTGTCTCTCTCTTTGTCTCTCTCTTTCTCTCTCTCTCTCTCTCTCTCTGCAGCTCCTTCTCTGCCCCCTCTCTGTTTCGGTGCCTCTCTGTTAATAATTGTTAGGAAGGAACAAAGAGACAACATAATTTGCGTAGCTTCTTTCCTATTGTGTGGCGTACGATCTTGTTCAGTGGTTGTTTTGTATGGGTGGCAGTGATGCTCCTGAATAGTATTTTTTGTATAGCAGTTTAACTCCAGAGAATATGAAGTTGTTTATATGGGCTGGTTGGTGATTGGTCCACATCCATGTGCTTTTTTAAGTAATAAGTGAAATCACTAGATGAGCAAGAAAGAATATTTATTATTTCTCTCTCTGCAATGGCTGTTTTCTGCATTATCTTCACCTAGCACTTCATTGTTAACTAATGGGCCATTAGATGGGGATGGGCTTCCCATTTGATTTAAAGTAGTTAAGTAGGTCTATGGGCTTGTTTAAGTTACAAGAGAGGGAGTGAAATGTTAGACCAACTTATCTCAGTTTTCATTATAATTTATGTTATGTTTGAAATGATTTACATCATTCAGAAATATGGCGCATGCTACCTCCGAATTTGGCGTTTTGAGCTATCAATATCTGCAACTTTACACAACAAAATAATGTAGCTTCTCGAGTCTACTTTGATAGGTCTTGGAAATTGTAGCGTAATTTCAACAAGCCCTATACCATCGAATCATTACACCTGAGCAAAGGGGGAATCCAAAAGTAGTTGACTGGACTTCACTGACAACTCAGAATTACCTTTATTTGCCAAGTACATGAACATGTCATTGGCAAACCGTAATTTGATTTAGTGGTATGGTGGGGCTACAATAAACTGAACATAGACGATAAACAGATTACAGATAAAAATATCAACAAGGAGCCCCTTATTTTTATAATTAAAATTACATTAAAAAGGGAGTAATAAGCATGGTATGGATCTGTTTACAATGGAGTGCAGTTTTAATGCACTTTCATTTCCCTGTCATATTGAATATTAAGAAAACCCATCAGTATTGATTTTCTGTGCTAGTCACAAATTATTATAGACTTGGGCAATAGAGATGTACTGTATGCAATTCTAGACACCATAAAATGATGGAGGTTACATCCATAGCAGGGCTTGGAGGAGAGAAGTTGATTCATACTGTCTCTGTACTGACTGGGTAAGTGTGATGATCTGAAAAGCAGCCTGTGATTCCTCTCTGCCCAAGAGAGTCATGGTCTGGGTCGCCGTAGGGGCTCCGGTCAGAAGTAGTGCACTTCCAGGGAAGCGTACCATTTTCAGCCCTATTCTCTGCCATCCCAGCTCAGTTTCACTGGCCTGAGGTCTCCAGTATTAACACGTTGAGAGAAGCCCTCGCCCCGCCAAGTCAAGTGTGCTGCGATGCTGTTAAATCCCACACTTGCAGCACCAGCTAGCCAGCTCAAGCAGAGACCGAGTTATTTCCCGTCACGACCGTTCACGTCGTTCTTCCTCCTCTCCCGGGGAAGTCTTCAACTCTTTTCTTCAAGTCTTCAACGACACGTGGTCTATTTCATAAGGTATGTTGTAATATTTCAGCCTGTTATGATAACCCATGATTCTTAGCGCCTACAGTGGAGGATGGGGTTAGTTCAAATCCCATAAGAGGATGAAGCAGTGAACTGATGACACATCCTAAAATATTTTTCAGCCGCGACAGTTTGTTAGACCTAACTCGGAGTGGTGGACGGGTTCTAGCCTTGCCTTATCCAGGAGCACCTTACCAGCATGTGTGGTCATAGAAATAATAGTAGGGTATTACATTTCAATAGTGCTTTACAGAATTGCACCTCAGAGCTCTGTGTTTGACTGTCGCCTAGTCGTTTTGATATCAGACTATTACTTCTGTGGCCGTTGTCCTCTCCCACTGACATGGTCCTTCACACTGTATCAAAGTGTCCTTTGTTGGCGACAGGGCGTTGGGTACAGTGGGTCTGCACAGGAGTCGGGGGAGCGAGGTCATGTTGAAGGCCATTTATTTGGCAGCTAAAATGTCATGGTATAATGAATGCCAGGACTATGGTCACACAGTAGTGTCACTAGGCTTTTTGTTGTGGCTGAATCGCTCTCTCTCTCTTTTTGTTGTGGCTGAATCTCTCTCTCTCTCTCTCTCTCTCTCTCTCTCTCTCTGTCTTTACAGACAGTCCTTTTGCTTAGGTTTCTTTCTCTCTCTCTCTCTCTCTCTCTCTCTCTCTCAATGTAAATACATTTCAATTGGTTTATCAGCGTTTTGTAACAATGCACATATCGCTGTGCGTACGTTGTAAAAATGTTGTCGCGTTACAATGTAACTAAGGTATTTCATCAATAATCGAGATTGTGGTCACAACTAAAATAGAAACACATACATATTCTGTCTCTCACACATGCACACTCTCTCTCATACAGGAAACGCTCATGCTTGGCCATTTTTGGGTGAATACTCCCCCGTTGTAACCACGCTCTCCATCTCACCCACGCACAGGGGTCGTCGTGGTCTTAGTCAAAAGTATCTTCTCAAACTGGAACAAACAACATTGCGGGTGCAGAGTTTAGTTCACACTACCAGCTTTGTTCACATTCTGTAACAACCTCATCCACTCTGGCTCTTTCTTTTTCCCTCACTCCCCCTCTTTTCTATCTCTATCTCTGTCTATATCTCTATCTCTCTGTCACCGTTCCCCGCTCCTGTTTTTTGTGAAGTTGATAAAAATAGCTGCATTGTAATCATCACAGACAGGCCTCTCCTTTGGGATTGTCTGCTCGTTTTAAACACAGGAAGCTGCTCTCTGGCTCCACTCATAATTCATTTATAGGTTTGGTTGTCCATATTCTCTGTATTTCACCGTTTTTACAACACTGTATTTCATAACTGTCCTCTCCCGTTCTTCTGGTACTAGGTGTTATGATTAGAATTTTAGCTTGTTTTTTAATCTAATGGTGATTGGGAGATTTCAACCTGGGACTCCATTCTCTGTGACCCAACATTGACTGTCATCTCCATCCTCATCCTTATTCCTTAGTTGTCTTTTTGATGAAGATCTGCAGCCTATGCAGTCACAGCAGATAGTAATCCTACTCCGTTGTAGGTCTAGTCACGTATAAACAAATGTTTTACACTGTCTGCAATTTAAACAATGAATGATGTCGTTATAGCCCAGAGGTTGTATTCAATGGTTACTGAAAAGGAACACATTTTAGGTGGAGTTGAAATGGATGGTCTTTGCTTTGACTGCAAGGGAAAGTGGGAGATTGTAATACAGTGCATCACAATGTGTTCACTCTAGGTATCCTAAAATAATTCATGCTTGTGAATCTGTTGTCCATCTCAAAAACTACATTGTCCTGTAAATGTATTGGCCAGTCATAACGGCAGGGTAAGCTAGTGGTCAAGATCAGGTGATTTGGGCCAGTAAACGAAAAGTGAAAAATCCTTTTGTTCTGTCTCTGAGCAAGACACAACCCTAATTTCTCCCAGGTTGCTGGCTGGCTGTAAAATAAGAATCTTTTCTTTTACATACCTAGTAATATAACCGTAAAGAAACAAACACAATGTATCCAGGGAATCTTATTGGCCAGTCATATCTCACATACTTTACCATCCAGTGAAACTATTGGCCAGTAATATCTCACATACTGTACCATCCAGTGAAACTATTGGCCAGTAATATCTCACATATTGTACTATCCAGTGAAACTATTAGCCAGTCATATCTCACATACTGTACCATTCAGTGAAACTATTGGCCAGGCATATCTCACACCATGCAGTGAATCTGTTGTCTAGTCATATCACACAAACTGCACTATCCACTCAGAGGGAAAAGGGGGGTCAGTAACCAGAGAGATTATCAGCAAGGTCATTGTGTCCCACTTTTCTGGCCTGGTTGCGCTATATTATACACTATGAAATGCACCAAATCATACAGTCTGTGGGAGTGGTCGCTAACAGTGACATTGCTTGAGCGGATGGTCAGGGCTCAGAGCATAATCAGGCTAGTAGTTTAAATGTATGCATGGCAAATGTAAGTCAGTCTGGATAAGTGTCTGCTAAATGACTTACAAATAGACAACATGAACGTTTGCTGTCAAGTGTTTGCATTTCTGCAGATGAGTACATAAATGTAAGCACTCGCTGTGACCATGAGTATACGCAGTAACACAACAGAAATGGCTAGGTGATCTGTTTATCAGTCCAAACCTACTGAGATATACAGCAGCACGCACACAGAAAGAGCTCACCCAGAGTCATACAAAGTATATAGAGAGTGGTCAGTGAGGTTTCTGTCCAACATTTAGAGAGCCCAGTTTCTCTTTCAAGTGTTAAACAAAAACCAATGAATATATTCAGGGAAAGCAGACATGCAATTTGTTCACACCAAAATAGGCAGCACTGACATGCGTAAACTGTTCTGCTTGTTTTATATGCTGTTGTTTTTCGTTTGTTTTATAATAGAAGACTTACAGGTGCCCTCCGTAAGTATTGGGACAGTAAAGTTAAAATTGCTATTTTTGCTGTACACTTAAGGCATAAGAAAATACAACTAAAAGATGAATATGGGGCAAAAGTTCAGCATGTCCCCTTATATTTCTGTCTTTTTCAACACTTTTACCAACTCAGAATAACAGCCCTGTTAAAGTCCCATTGGCCCATTTTATGTGAGCATCAGTATTGGGACATTTGGCTGCATCAGGTTCTTCCTGTTACTTTGATTGTTCACACATAAAAGGTCTGTTAATGTGTAGTCACAGTTCTGTCCTTTGCTTTTGCCTCTGGAGTCTGTGTTTTGTGTCAGAGGGCATAATCCAATATGAACACAAGGAAGATGTCTGTGAAAGAAAAGCTAGTGATTTAGATGATGAAAGAAAAGAGGAACTCAATAAGAACTATAGCACAAACGTTTGGCATAGCCAAATCAACAGTTTGAAATGTACTGAAAAAGAAAGGAACCACTATTGTATTCAGCTATCGGCAACAACCATGTCAAACTGTCGGTGTCGGTGACAGAAAAATAACCAGAGCTGTGAAAAACAACACTAGAAGTGTTAGTAAAATCACCAACAATCTCCAGTATGTAGGGGTGAAAGTGTCACAATCTATGGTTTACATAATTACAAAGGCTACACTGCAAGATGCAAACCTCTAATCAGCACCAAAAACAGAAAGACCAGATTAGAATTAGCTAAAATATACAGAGATCAGCCAGTACAGTTTTGGAACAGATGCTGGACAGATGAGACAAAGGTAAACCTGTAACAAACTGATGGGAAGGCAAAGGTGTGGTGAAAAAAGGATCTGCAGATGATCAAAAGCTTTACCACCTCATCTGTTAAACATGGTGGAGGTAGTGTCATGGCATGGGCATTCATGGAAACCTCTGGAACTGGCTCCCTCATTTTTATTGATGATGTAATAAATTAGGACAACAGAATGAATTCAGAAGTACAAAAGCATCTTGGCTATCATTGAACAAGAAAATGCCACCAGGCTCATTGACTGGCAATGAAACAGGACACAAAACACACCAACGCATGGAGTTGTTTAGAGGGGGGGAAAGTGTAACGTTTTAGACTGGCCAGGTCTGCCTCCTGATTGAACATGCATTTCACTCGCTGAATTTGCATTTTTGTCCCAATACCTATGGAGGGCACTTTGGATCCTCAAAAACAAAGTGACGTTTTCAACAAAATTCCTTTGCGTGTTTCTAAGCGACCGACTGGAGTTAAGACCGTGCTGGGTTCCACTCCTGTAAGCTAAGAACAGGAATTCGATGCTACAGTGGGAATATGATGACCAGAACTGGACGGTTGAATATTAGAAAGCATTGCCTTGTTTGTCAGAGTCAGATTGTCATGTAAACTGCATGAACCCATCCTGCCTTGTGGCAACAGTGCAGGCCGGTGGTGGTAATGGAGTGGGGAATGTTTTCTAGGCACACATTAGATAGACCCCTTAATACCAATAGAGCATAATTTAAATGCCACAATGTCCCTGAGCATAGTTGCTGACTCTGTGTGTCCTTTAAATGGCCGCAGTCAATCCGTCTTAAAATGGATACTTCCTGTACGGTGTGCCATGTAACAGAATTCAATCAACATTCCTACCTAGTGAAAAAACATGATTTTATGACTGGTCGTGGTATTTATGAGAATGGACAATATTCAACAAGGCCATTTTCGGGCTAATTTAAAATTACTGTGCCACAATAATTAAAAAAGATGTTCTGAGACAACTTCCTGTAAGCCTTGAAAAAGTGACATACCGACATATTCCAGTACAGTAGCAATGTTTAATGCCTGGACATTACTCTTCATACACTTCTCCAGTGTGTTGTTCTACCTTAAAATTTACTTCCCAAATGGCACCCTGTTGCCTCTGTAGTACACTACTTTGCTGTTCCAGAAATTCACTGAAAAGATGTTCATTTCGTAGGGAATAGGGCGCCATTTGGGACCACAGAACCGTTGTCATGCCGTGGTGCTGTGTTGATTCCCGCCCAGGGTCAGCCAAGCTCATTGTGACACTGCTGACTAAGTCTGTCATGCCAACAACCCTACGCAACTGTTACCATGACAGAGCTGACTAAGTCTGCCATGCCAACAACGCTACACAACCGTTACCATGACAGAGCTGCCACCGCATTCAGTATCTTGACTGGCGGATGGATGACGGTATGGTAGGGTGGTAGGATACATGGGTGACAGTCTGGAGAGATGGTAGGAATGAGGGATGACAGTGTGGAGGAATGGAGGGTGGTAGAATGGACGGATGACAGCGTTTAGGGATGGTTGGATTGAGGGATGAAAGTGTAGAAGGATGGTAGGATGACAGTGTGGAGGGATGGTAGGATGACAGTGTGTAGGGATTGTAGGATGACAGTGTGGAGGGATTGTAGGATGACAGTGTGGAGGGATGGTAGGATGACAGTGTGGAGGGATGGTAGGATGACAGTGTGAAGGGATGGTAGGATGACAGTGTGGAGGGATGGTAGGATGACAGTGTCTAGGGATGGTAGGATGACAGTGTGGAGGGATGGTAGGATGACAGTGTGGAGGGATGGTAGGATGACAGTGT
>JACXGI010004111.1:0-31775 GCA_016801175.1 Esox masquinongy
TTCCTCGGTAAAATAAGTATTTGGTCACCCACAAACAAGCAAGATTTCTGGCTCTCACAGACCTGTAACTTCTTCTTTAAGAGGCTCCTCTGTCCTCCACTCGTTACCTGTATTAATGGCACCTGTTTGAATACTTGTTATCAGTATAAAAGACACCTGTCCACAACCTCAAACAGTCACACTCCAAACTCCACTATGGCCAAGACCAAAGAGCTATCAAAGGACACCAGAAACAAAGTTGTAGACCTGCACCAGGCTGGGAAGACTGAATCTGCAATAGGTAAGCAGCTTGGTGTGAAGAAATCAACTATGGGAGCAATTATAAGAAAATGGAAGACATACAAGACCACTGATAATCTCCCTCGATCCGGGGCTCCACGCAAGATCTCACCCCGTGGGGTCAAAATGATCACAAGAACGGTGAGCAAAAATCCCAGAACCACACTGGGGGACCTAGTGAATGACCTGCAGAGAGCTGGGACCAAAGTAACAAAGGCTACCATCAGTAACACACTACGCTGCCAGGGACTCAAATCCTGCAGTGCCAGATGTGTCCCCCTGCTTAAGCCAGTACATGTCCAGGCCCATTCTGAGGTTTGCTAGAGAGCATTTGGATGATCCAGAAGAGGATTGGGAGAATGTCATATGGTCAGATGAAACCAAAATGGAACTTTTTGGTAAAAACTCAACTCGTCGTGTTTGTAGGAGAAAGAATGCTGAGTTGCATCCAAAGAACACCATACCTACTGCGAAGCATGGGGGTGGAAACATCATGCTTTGGGGCTGTTTTTCTGCAAAGGGACCAGGACGACTGATCCGTGTAAAGGAAAGAATGAATGGGGCCATGTATCGTGAGATTTTGAGTGAAAACCTCCTTCCATCAGCACGGGAACTGAAGATGAAACGTGGCTGGGTCTTTCAGCATGGCAATTATCCCAAACACACCGCCCGGGCAACGAAGGAGTGACTTCGTAAGAAGCATTTCAAGGTCCTGGAGTAACCTAGCCAGTCACCAGATCTCAACCCCATAGAAAATCTTTGGAGGGAGTTGAAAGTCCGTGTTGCCCAGCGACAGCCCCAAAACATCAATGCTCTAGAGGAGATCTGCATGGAGGAATGGGCCAAAATACCAGCAACAGTGTGTGAAAACCTTGTGAAGACTTCCAGAAAACGTTTGACCTCTGTCATTGCCAACAAAGGGTATATAACAAAGTATTGAGATGAACTTTTGTTATTGACCAAATACTTACTTTCCACCATAATTTACCAATAAATTCATTAAAAATCCTACAATGTGATTTTCTGGATTTCTTTTTCTTTGTCTCTCATAGTTGAAGTGTACCTATGATGAAAATTACAGGCCTCTCATCTTTTTTAAGTGGCTGACTAAATACTTTTTTGCCCCACTGTATAATACATTATAGGCAATGAACAACTTAGTTCTATATAAATAAACACTAGGTGGTCAAATGCTTTAGTTACCAAGCCAATAAGGGACAGAGGATCAGAGTAGTTTGTTTTCATGACATTTACCAACTTCTCTTTTTATTAAAAGAATAATCAAGACAGACAACAGTTGCATTGTGTTTATGACCTGGACAGACATCACATATCCTTACGCGATTACAGGGATCTTTTTCCTCCGCTTTATCATCAAAACCTCAGCACAGTTTCAGTCTTAGAGCTATGGATGGTGTCATTAAGGAGCCCTGGATTGGGTCTGTTTGATCCTGGGATTCGCCAGGGGTGCATTTTATGATGTGAAACTTCTCAAACATTATAAACACTTTGTAAATTGTTACCCCTGAGTCAGTGTCTGCCGGGCTGAATCAGGCTGGACGATTGACTGAAATAGTATGAGTCAAAATCCAAATAAAACCATGCAGCAAAAAAAGATTTTCTTTGCATTTTCACAATTAATTTCTTCCATAGGGGATTTTTAAAATAAAGTCTGTTTCATGTAGGCTCATATCACCTCAACATTTTAATAACTGCACAAATATCTAAAGGACAAGTCGACTTTTATCAGTATTGACAAAATATAGGCAAAGATTTTTTGATAGAGTTAACTGAAGAAAATGTGTCAACAAACATCACCTTGTCCTGACAAGATTTACACGATTATCAAAACGCAGAGCCGGGGTAAGCCTAAACAAAACACAGACCATTTTTGAAACTATTCTAAAATTCCTTATGGGATAAATTAATGGTGAAATGCAAAAGGCACCAATATCACCGTTTGCCGCTAGATTTTATGGGGATTATGACCCATAGACTACTTCTGCCTATACGGTAATGCCTGGATGGGTTTAAGTTGTTTTCCTGGGTTGTGCAGCAATGTAGAGCGCCACAAGGCAGTAGAGTGCGCCCCCTACTGTCAGGGCCATTGTGGTGCGGTACAACAATCTGTCAGGAACACCTCTCTTGAGGTGGACTGGAATACCATCTGATATCTGAGAGAGGATAGAGAAAAATGTAAGCTATGTTTGCATTCTTATATTGATATTGTGTGTGTGAGACAGATTGTGTTTGCATGTACCTGGAACAGTCTCTGGAAGTCTGGTACCTTATTCACCCCAAGGTACTCCACAATGGCCCCTGACTCTGACACCATTTTGGTGGGTGTAGCAAATGTCATGTTTGGGGGCTCTGCTGGCAAGCCAGGCCTCAGACCCTGAAACATAGTTTTAATAAAATCAACAAAACCTAAGAGAAATCCATGAAGAAAATGCAGGATATTCATTTGGCTCTGAAATATTGTTTTATAACTAACTTAAACTACAGACCGTCTACGCTTGGGAGTTGAGAACAGTATGCTCAGCTAAACTCAATTTTGTGACACTGACAGTTGATACACAATAAGGATGTGGTTCCTACAACTCTGGACGTGGCAAGCTAGCTAACTAGATATTAAGTCACGAAGACAACGCTAAAAATCCGAAATAGCATGTGTACTGGAACTGATACACTTCTAATGATTCCTACTTAAACAGCCCACGACCGTTTTTGTCAGGCACCGTTAGTGTTAGCTAATAAAATTCACTGACGCCAGACTCTAACCTAGGACACTTTTCTACGGGCCTTACCTGCGGGCTGTAGGCTGGGGTCGGTGCCGACCCAGTCAACCTCTGACTGAAACCGCTGTACTTGTAGTATGTCATATTGCCCGCTAAGGACGGGTAAATGGTACAAGACACAGCTTTCCTCGACAAAAACACCCGGCGAAAAGGGTCTTTTTTGAGTCAGCGTCGACGTAGAATGACGCTATGAGGTGTCTCAGCACTGCCTGTTCAGAAATACAGCTGTTCCCACCGGCTACCACAGATGACTGTGACACATTCGTTGTCACCACAGAGCAGCCAACTTAGAACGCTATAAAATTGTTACAATATCAAAAAGGGAAACACTTAGCAAAAAAGTAACACTTTACAATGAATAAATCTTTATAAATGTTTATAATTAACTCTAATTGTACATGTTAAGATTGAAATAAGTGCACCTGTACAATCTAATGCTGAAATGTTCCTCATAAGGGAAACGTTTCTTCTAATAGGCTCTTAGAAGAATGGGGAGGCAAGAAGGAAGCAGAGAGGGGGATGAGAGGGACTGAGAGAAAGGAGGGTTGGAGATTAAGTGTGTTGCGTGGGAAAGGTGTTGGTTGATCTGTTTGGTTGACGTTTCTCTTCTCAGATTCACAGTGACACTGGCACCAAATCAACTGCAGACTTCTGTCAGTCTGAACTTACAGTCTATGGTCTAAACAGTGTGGTGTGTGTGTGTGTCACTGTACTCCTATATATTTGTACATCTTTAAAGAATCTAGCCACTTCCCAGCCAGTCCAAATAACTACAGTCTTTGTCTCTGAAGTCAAAAACCCCAAAACATGTTTATCACTTAACTTTTTGACAAGAAATTGGATGTGCCAATGTGTCCAACTCGTTGATTTCGCAGTCTACAGGGTCCTGCATGCTGGGGCTCCAAGACATTTGCAGACATTGTTGTACATGCCGGGCCTTCATAGACATTTATAATTTTAGAATGGAGTTGAATATGCAAACAAGCTATCAAGCAAAGTGTAGCATACTTTGTCTAATTTTCGGTATGTTAATTAGAATGTTTTTCTTCAAGTGGTTTCTTGCATCATACAACAAAGTACAATTATACAAACTATATTATACACCATTTATGCAGTTTAGTATATCAAAGCAACTTACAGTCATGCATACATACATTTTACATGTGGTTGGCCCTTGGAATTGAACCCAAAATCTTGGTGTTATGGACAAAATAGAAATTAGCCCTTAAAAATGGTTTAAAAATTTTGAATAAAACGTAAGCCAGCATTAAACACTATAGGCTATATTATATTGTATAAGAATAGATGTATTACTATATGAAAATAATTTGTAACATTGATTTTGCAGGGCGCTCTGATAGGCCTAACTTATGCTTAAATAGCCAAAATAGCTTGTAGGCTGCAGGCCTCCTCCTGTGAATTTATTTTAAGTAATTCCTCATATCCCAAGTATAAATACAGTAAAATATGCATGCTAAAGGGTAAAAATAAATGTTTTGAACAAAATAATGTTTTATACATTACATTTTTATTTACAAAACAACCTAGTCAATTAGTTTTGCATTAAGCAGCAACTTTTTGAAGCAAATGAAAACTTACTGTGGGTATTTAAGAGGTAATTCTTTGGGATCTCCTCTCCTCCCTTGCAAGCTCATTGGATACCTCACATCCTTTACACCAGTGGCCTCAACCAAAGAAATCAGAAAAAAAGTGTAATGACATCATATCATATGTAAAAATGTATCATTCCAATGTTTATATGATGTTAAAAAAATTATTTACACAAGTAGATCCAAAGTGTCTGCACATTAAGTCTATAAACAGTAGATGGGCTCTCAATTTATTATTTTTGTGGAAATTTTTTTTAAATGAAGGTACAATTTACAGAACTTTACAACATGCAAATATGTGGTCTGAATCATGGATATAATGCAGAGGCATTTGTTACCTTATTTCAATGGGACTGACACAGCAATACTGAAAGTCATTCCAATGAATCAAACAAATGAGGCCTAATTTCTCACAATTTAGGCTATGCAAATATTATTGGACAACACTGAAAACAAAATAATGAATAAGATGTTAAAAAAATTGTTTCACAAACAATTGTAAACACTTTAGCAATAGATTGGTCTACAAGGTTGCCAGTAAAATAAATAAATCTTACCTTTTAACTACATTTTAAGACCCAATCTGGAAATCAAAATAGGTATAGTCTTCTCCCTACCTTGAATAAACGGAAACAGATAGACAGCTCCTACCCAGTTTCAGTCACAATTAAATGTATAAACATGTTTACTATATCTTTTACTTGTCATCATACATCATGGAAACATACCCTGTTATGGTCTAAACTACATTAGACCTGAATGCCTTTTGTCAAGCAGTGTACTATGTGCTTCCAGCATCCAGCAGCCCTGGCAATGGTGTTTTTTTTTAAAAAAATGTTAAATCCTCTTCATTCTTATTCCCTGACAGGGGTCTGGACCAACACACTGAAAAACTATAGCAGTAGCTTAGTTTTATTTCACTTGACCAAATTACATACTTCAATTTTTTTTAATCTTTACAATTCCATCTCACTTAAACGCAGTGATAGGCTATTTTTTTCCAAAGTTCAAGAAGATCAGAAAGTTAGTGTTAATGTGATTGTTAGGGGGACAATAGAAAGTGTTGAGAGCTGTTAGCATAACAAATCACGCTTTTCACTTTTGAGTCCTTTCCACATTACGTCTTTGGTCTAAGTACTGTCTAAAAGATTATGAATAAAGACTTTTGGACTCAACTGTACACATTTGGAAACAGGACAATTTTGGAAACAGGCCAATTTACGCAGTGTATGTGTGTGTGTATGTGTGTGTGTGCGTGTGCCTGCAGCAGCATCACAGCTATGATTGACAGTTATTCAGTAAACAGAACTGCTGAACATGTTATCCACTGAAATACGTTATCCGTCACTGTGCAGTTTGCGCAGAAAACTGTACAGAAAGTCTCTCTTTTACACACAAAGATACACACAGAAAACCGAAAAGACACACACTCACACACAAACATAATGCACAACTTCCATTGATCCATGCCAACCAACTGTCTTTTGTCTGTTTCTATATGTGTGGTTGTCTCATCCTCTCTTTTCACTTCAGACTGAAACCTACACAAATGGGAAAAGCAGTGAACGCCAAAGTAACCATGGGAACTCAATGCAAATATGTATTCATGGTGTGTGTGTGTTTTGTATGTCATATTGCCATTCATCCAGATGGTGGCACATGATTGGGGTACAAATGTCTAGTCTAGTTCATTAAAGTTCCATGCGTAGTGGGAGGACTAAACCTAATTTTAAAGAAAAAAAATTAAACTGAAAAAATAATGAATAATGAAAAACTAGAAATATACTTAAACTACCATCTTTGACTCTAAGCATACTAAAATAAATAAAAAAATAAATAATGTCCAGTTTAATTTATTTGTAACTTGAGCAAAATTCCATTTACGTTTTAAAGGGTAAGACGATTTTTTCCAATCTTATCAATCTGCTGGGTCAACGCTGCCAAAATATTAAAAAAAAGAATCCAATTCTTTTAATATTATAATAGGATATTTAGGATTGTATGAATGTCCTGCTTAATATAATGTTAATGTCATCATCACAAATCAACAGCATTATGAAAAAAAAACAATACTTCAATTTCCTCCAGTTAAGTGTGTCTTTGGCATTTTGCGACAGCCTATGTTAATGAGCACTCCAACAACTGCTGAATCACAACCAACCCGAAGATCACAACCAAATATAATCTTAGTGACTTTTCAAGGCACAATCAAAACAACATTAAAAGCATATGAGAATTCAAAAAAAAATATTTATAACTAATAGCCTGTAAATGTAAATCTATGCTATGATGAATGGGTGGAGTTGACAGGGCACATTCCTGCTTGGCGTAAGTGTGTCGTGACTTGCATAAAGTAAAAGCATCTATTCAATAAGCTTGTGCATCGAAATCTGATAAGTAACTAGCATAGCGAATAAGCCAAAGGGTGAGCACAGTTTACACATGGGCAAGTAAGTTTCCTTCCATATTTCTTGTACTAGTTTAGGCAGTATTCCTTCATAATTAAATGTAATAACTGAAAGCTAAACTTTGACCTGACCCGCATTATGTAGTACTGCTCCACCAGTGACAAGAAGAGAAATACCCAAAACACAAAAACTATAAATCATATTGCTCCTAGCCTCCAACATGCTTCCTGTCCCTAAAACAAAAAAACTAAATATTAGCAAATCTGGTATAAACTGAAATGATTTAAAAACAAATTGAGAAATTAATAGGACATAAAAACACAAAATGATGATATTCATGGTCCGTACATGTATGAGTGTATGTGTGTTTTCAGTGCGTATTAGTGTGTGTGTACCTAGCAGAACGGAGTTTTAGTTCATGGTAACACTGGACGAAGCTGTGGTAGATAAAGGTGATTGGTAACGCCAG
Source organism: Esox masquinongy (assembly GCA_016801175.1). NCBI lineage: Eukaryota > Metazoa > Chordata > Actinopteri > Esociformes > Esocidae > Esox > Esox masquinongy. The sequence continues at coordinate 7,565 of JACXGI010004111.1, forward strand.
AAGAACAATGCCACTGACCACACACAGCCCGCCAAGCATGCGCCCGCCAATTGTTACTGGGTAAACGTCCCCGTAACCAACAGTCGTCATGGAGATAACAGCCCACCAGGCAGCAGCTGGGATGCTGGCATAGTCTCCTCCTCTGTTACTGCGGTCGTCAAGGTTACGGTGGTCCGGGTCGAGGCCATGTTCCAGGAGTTGAGCCAAGGCGCTGTATATTGCTGTGGCGACTGTGAGGAAGATGGCGAGAGTGGCCATCTCATTACGACAACGGCGTAGTGTTAGTCCCAGAGTCTGCAGGCCCAGGAAGTGTCTGGCGAGCTTCACCAGCCAAAACACACGCATCATCCGCAGAACCCTTAGGGTTACCCCTGCGACGCCTGACAACCCCCCTGTCCCACCTGACATTACCATGGAGATGTAATAAGGTGTGATGGCTGCCACGTCGATCAGGTTCAGTGGCTGACACAGGAAGACCAGCTTGTCCTGGATTAGATTTAGATTTTTGGGTGTTAGAAAATTAATGTAATGCGAGGGGGAATCAGAATGTGTGGGAGAACCAAGATGATAACACACCTTTGCCACAAGGAAACGCACCACACACTCTGCTGTAAACCAACCAATACACACCGCCTCCACAATCCTGGGAGGAGGAGGAGGAGAAGGTATAAAAGAAAGAGGTTGAAAAAGAGAAACAGGGAATGAGAAGGGAGAGGGACAGAGAAAGAAAAAGAGGTGTTAGAGATATACCCAGTCAAAAATACCCCTGATTCTTTTGATTGCTTATTGATTCCCAGCTGGTTATTAGAGGTGTGAGTGTGTGTGTCCTCCTTGTGATGGATCATTAACGTTTTAAATGAAAGTCAATACTGACTGTCTGCTGTCCGGTATCCGGCTGCTCATGGGACCTACTGATCAATCTTACCAAGAAGCCCACAAACATCACACACACTCAGTCACACACAATATTCCTTTTGGGTGCTGTTGGCCTATTGTGTTTATATTTAGGTGTAGGAGCTCTGCAACACTTTTAATCTTTATAAGAGCTTCACAGAAGTCCTGCCCAAGGTAGCCCATTGACCGTGATGTCCCCCTACGTGGGGACCCTAATCAAATTGTTCAGTGTCGTCTGATTTGAGAACAGTAGTCCCTATCTGCAAAACAGGGAGTCTGCTGAAAGCGCACCTTGCCATATGATTTATTACCATGAAAATATACATTTTGTACCATTACATTTCACCAATTAAATAATTAAATGTGATATTTGGATGTAACTCTGAAATATATCAATCATAGAGCAGGGATTTTTCCACCATCCCCACTATTTTACAATTAGACACACCCCTCTCCGCATAATAAAAACCCAGCAATTAAAATATTAATTTTATGTGTTACATTTTGAGTTCAATCATATTTATTGTTTTTCTAGGGGGGAGGGGAGCTCAGCTGGTTTGCTTGCAAAGGTTAGGCTAAGTGACAGTCAGTAGTTCAGTTGTGTTGGAATGACCACTATGGCGTCTTATTAGGTTCGTATTTAGTGCATTTGTTTGTGTGTGTACCTGTGCTCCTCCACCGTGTTGTGTTTGGCGGTGTCCCAGTCTGGAAGGGTGCTCATACACAGCATCACCATGGAAACGATTACAAAGATTATGGACAGTGAGGCAAGGAGTTTAGCCACCACCGATGACCCCGGCTCCTCAAATGTCCGGCGCATCCACTCTAGCCACCCAGAACCTACACACATACATATAGGCCTACGTCAAAAACTTGTCATGCACACACACATTCTAAACGCACGTACAAACAAACATACACACCTTGCTCCATCTCCACTTCGCTTGGTGACTCGTTCTCCTCAGCGCGCATAATCAGGTCCTCTTCCGAGTACCCGGTGTCTTCTAGTCTCCGCTGGCAACAGAACTCCAGATGCGCGCTCCCAAGTCCCCAGTACAGCATCTCGCTGTAAAATGAGAGCGCGCACACTCCCGGGACGAACCGAAGCTTTCCAGAGCGCACGTACAGCATAATGAAGACAAAGGCTTGCGCGTGACGGTCGAAGAAGAACTCGTTTCTGTCTTGATCGTAGTCGTCGCAGACCTCTAAAACTTCTTTCTCTGTGACACATGTGTGCAGGCGGCTCACGCGCTGTAGCGGGAAATCACGGATGACTTCCGCCGGGAAGGCATAACGGGTACCCCCCACGTTCAGAACGCAGACACTTTTCTCATCGAACTTCATTACTCCCTCTTGTATCTCCGAAGTGTTTCAGGGTTCGCGATTTTCCATCTCTTCTCGAACCTTGGAGATCTACAGTGGAGGTGGAGGTCAACAGTCAGGCAAATCAAAACACTCTGGGCGCACTCCGGACATAACCACTTGGCTGAGCAGAAACTTAATCTGCCTTCTAGACCCAGGTTCTCCAGGCCCGTCCTGATGCACTGCTTGACTCCAAACTCTCCTCGGATAACGGCAATGTTTTACGCACAGCGCTTGGCAGAAAATAAGATGGAATCTAGTTAACATAAGAGAAAAAAGGGTAATAAAAAGGGTGATGTCTCTGCACTAATGGATAGATGGATACAATTGCGCTCACAGCGGGATGAAATCGCTCCTCTCCTTTCTCTGCTCCGTGTGCGCCTAGCACTCGCTTTCCACACCCTCACTTTCTCTCTCGCTCTCTTTTACTCTCTATCTCGCTCGCTCTCCAACCTCAGTCCCAGCATGTGATGTCACAAATTTCCCCCTTCCACTTCCCCAACATCGAAACATTACGCACCATGGTAACACTGGGATGGAGCTGCCAGCGCGAGGTGATCAGGGCATGACAGACAGACAGACAGACAAACAGACAGACAGACAGACAGACAGACAGACAGACAGACAGGCACAAAGCAGTAGGCTAATGAACATTGGCAGGTATAACTTTTCAGTGATAGCCGTATCGTTTTCAAAACGTTTACGCAATGTGATGAAAGTGTAATGGGCTATGTTGCAGTATGCCCTAGTGCAGTGCGGCAGAAACAAAGACATTCTATTAACTAAGGTGAACTGCAGAATAGGCTAGTAGGTGGCGCAGCATGCGGTAACAAAGCTGAAATAAGTCTGTATGTGTCAGATTGCAGTAGCCTATAGTTCCCTCCCCCTCCGTCACTAGATGCCTTTGATTTCGGGTTGATCCTGGTGTTTTGGATGTGTGCGTGTGTGTTTGCCTACTGTATTGTACTGTGAGAAGGCAGGCAGATAGGGGGCACCTCACCAAAAATCTCCCGCTCAACTCCACATTCAACCCCCCCACGACTTCACCTTCCAACTTCAGCTAATTTTAAAACTGACCACAGGACTTTTACATCTGATCGCTTTATTTATTGATTCTATTTTCGGTTAGTTTATGGTTTGTGTTTTAACACTCCGGGAGGGCAGAAATGGCCGCCAACATGTACCGGGTCGGAGGTATGTCAATAGGGTTTTTGATGAAGTCGAAACATGCTAATTTTCTCTCAATGAATCGAATCTATATTTTTATTTGGTGTCAGTTATAGCTATAGTGTAATTTCTGACTTTAGATAGGCAAACGTGTGCAGTTATTTTCGGGAGAAATTGAAAGATTTCTAAGTAAGATTCTAATGGTCAGGCCTCGATTATCGTGGCCATACCAGTTAGCCGTTAGCTAGCATCTTACACCATAAACATTTACTATTTTCGACTTTTTCATTCAATATTATATTCACCGAATACCAGATTTAATGCACACGTGCACCTGCATGCATTGAATGATTTTCTTTTTGCGGGTAAGATTGTCGTAATGATTATTGTTTGGGAGAGGTGCCTTTGTATTTAGCTTTTTTTGGCACACATCCATGTATTACGGCTCCTTATTCATGTGCTAGCTAGAGTAGCTAACTAGCCCTCTGGCTAGAAGTGCAGGCTTTGTTGCCAAATAGATACAATGAATGATCGTAACCTCTGTAATAAAGTGCTGATGTTTTATGTAATAGTTTAAAATGAATGGCCCGTGCACCTGTATTTTGTAGTTGTATTTCTGCTCGGTTTCAGGTAGAATAACTAGTGTAATATGCAGTTAGCTTTACCAGGTTAGCCACCTAGCTAACTGTTGATGGCTTCCGACATTGTCTCATGGCGTCTTGTATCGCGTGTATGGATCTTTCACATTTTCAATATTAGTCAGTAGTTACTGTTTCGTGATAATTATCCCACATATGAGTAGCATATACGGCGGTGAATGATAATGCATTTTATGTATGACAACGTTACAATGAGCAGACTATTATCTGAAAAGCAAGATTATTTGGCAACAGTGTAAGGATGCTTTTTTCTATTCTGGTACAGCGTATCGGAATGTTTGTCACGTGATGTCCAATCTGTTGTCATCGTTGTTAGCTTTTTAAGTGCAATTCTCAATTGGACATCAAGACAGTGTGTTTGTTTGCATTATATCAATATTATCTTAAATATATTGTATCTACTCTGGCAGTGGGTGAGAGTTGTTGTAAATAGGTTCATTTCTCAATACAGGTGTGTGTATATGTATGTGTGGCGTCTATAGGTAGGCTGCTATCAATAGGATGTGCGACTTTCAGACCTAATTGACTGGTTCAACTGGCCTGAACCACCAAAACTGTCAGAAATAGTTTGTGTGACTGTGTTTATCCTGGCTCCTGGTATTTAAATATGGCACCTCTGCCTTGAGTTCTGGCACTACCAGAATACAGTAATCTGGTCTCCTATCTGCAGTGTCACTGGTTAAAGCCCTGTTAGGGTTGTTCTCCGTTGTTGTTGAATTAAGTGTTAGAAGAGGACTGGAATAAAACCCTGCACACCCAGTAGCTGTAATGGTTATACAGTCAATTATATGGAAGGCAGTGTGTTAATGTGATGTTTTTGTTCTTTTGCAGACTATGTATTCTTTGAGAATTCTTCCAGCAACCCTTACCTGATCCGCCGGATAGAAGAACTGAACAAGGTACTGCCTGTGTGTGTGTGTGTGTGTGTGTGTGTGTGTGTGTGTGTGTGTGTGTGTGTGTGTGTGTGTGTGTGTGTGTGTGTGTGGCACACTGGCCATTGTGCCTAAGGGTTGAATAGCTGGAATGCCTACCTCCCTCTTCTTAAGTTGGTGTTTGTGTACGTGTGATGTCTGAGTGAAATGGAACTTAGTTGTAGATGTTATCTGCCGTTGGCTGTCATTTTCAAAGCAAACGGCAAACTGAAATGGGCACACCATTCAGGGTACTCAGAGGAGGCTGACATCTGTATGACCAACCAGGCAATCAATCAATTGAATTTTATCCATTTTGGATATTTTTAAATTTTTGTGTTAATTACTCTGTTTCTATCTATGTACTTTGCAGAGATTATTCTTGGTTATTATTAGTTCTAATTCAGATTCAAGATACAGTGTTTAAAAAGTTGAATCCCTCCCCATTACACAATAGACAACCAGTGGTAATACAGGGAAAGTTACTGACATATCTGAGTTCTTTGAGTTAATTGCACTGCTCTCTTTAGACAGCCAGTGGCAATGTGGAGGCCAAAGTGGTGTGTTTCTACAGGAGGAGGGACATCTCACACAGCCTCATACAGCTGGCTGACAAACACGCAAGTAGGTGGCCCGATGTGTGTGTTTGTGTTACTGTTTGTGTGTGTCAGATAACAGGTGTCAAGGCTGACAGTGTTGTTTAATGTGTGTGTACGAAGGGGACCTAGAGGAGGAGAATGAGAGTCCGTCAGAGGCGGAGCTGACAGATAAACAGAAACACCAGTTACGCCACAGAGAACTGTTTCTCTCCCGCCAGTATGAGAGTCTACCAGCAACACACATCAGGTACACACACGCACAGTCCCCCTGCTGCAACAGGCAGTAACCCTGGATACACACTCACCCACCCATGAAACCCTGTTAACCCGCAAAACAGTGCTCATTTTCTCTCTGCCCCTCCCTCCCCTCCCTCTCTGTTTTACTTCCCTCTGCCTCCCCCCTCTCCGTCTGTCTCCCCCCCCCTCTCCGTCTGTCTCTCCCCCCTCTCTCCCCCCTCTGTCTGTCTCTCTCCCCCCTTTGTCTCTGTCTCCCCCTCCTCTGTGTCTGCCTCTCCCTTTCCTCTCTGTCTGTCTCTCCCTCTCCTCTCTGTCTGTCTCTCCCCCATCCCTGTCTGTCTGTCCCTCCCCTTCTCTGTTTTTCAGAGGGAAGTGTAGTGTGGCGTTGTTGAATGAGACTGAAGCTGTTCTCTCCTACCTTGATAAAGAGGTAAGAGGGCTGCTGTCTGTGTTTATTTTGGAGGCTTAGGTGTATGCACCGTGCATCTGCGATTTAAATCCCTCCATAACCATTCCCATGTTTCAGCATGGAGTCTATAATATAAAGCGTTCCTTTTTTTTTAAGGATACATTTTTCTACTCGCTGGTCTACGACCCTACCCAGAAGACGCTGTTGGCCGATAAGGGAGAGATCAGAGTGGGACCACGTTTTCAAGCCGATGTACCTGACATGCTACAAGAGGGTAGGCACACACGCGCAAACACACACACACACGCGCAAACACACACACACACACACACCATCTCACCTACCTCCTTGCCCAACTCTCTGTATGTGTCTCTGTACAGGTGAATCAGATGAGCGTGACCAGTTAAAGCTAGAGGAGAAGCTGTGGGATCCTGATTGTCCACTCTCTAGCAAACAGATCGACCAGTTCCTGGTGGTTGCACGGTACAACATTTAGCTTCCGACCTCTGACCTCTCAGCTCAGCTGTTTGTGGCTGCGCTGACCCCTGACCCTCGCCTAGACCCTGACCTCAAAATAATGTGTTTGTAGGGCGGTGGGGACGTTTGCCAGAGCGCTGGACTGTAGCAGCTCGGTCAGACAGCCAAGTCTTCACATGAGTGCTGCGGCCGCCTCACGAGACATCACCCTGGTGAGAGACACATGCACGCCTTTCAGCTGTCCCGAGTTTGACTCCTCATCTGTGGATGTTATGACTGACTTAGTTAAGAGAATGCACTTCTTTCATTTACCCGGTTTGGCCTGATGACAAATTTGACCTAGCTTTATAATATACACACAAAATACAGTTTAGCGGTTTACTGCAGATGTCTTTCCTAGAACAATAATATGCTATTTGATTCAATTCATCCTTTTCATACTCAGTGTGTTTAGGGAAAATCAAACTGGGTTCAATACTACTGGATAAAGGAACAATGCAACATATTCTAGTTGATATTTGTAAGGAACAAAGAGGGCCTACCGAGTTGGCACCAAGCAATGCCCCATCTCCTAAGACCTCTGCTGCATACAGGAAGTCCGTATGAGGACTTCAGAGTGACTTGGTATCCCTAAATAATATTATCTGCGTAACGTGATTAACTTCACCAAACAATGAAAGTCAAAAATCATTGCAGTTTATGGCAGTCTAGTCTCAGGCTACATTTGATTAGAGATTGTGTTTGTGTGTGACATAAAGTTAACCTTCAGGAGCAAACGTCTTAATCTGTGTAGGGTCTGGTCTTGTTCTCTGGCTCCTAATGTAATAATAATAATATAATGTGGTTCCTCTTGAGTCATTGTGACATTTCATCATTATGTTACATGCTTTTAAAGCCTCTGTTGAGCTCAGTGCATGTAGTTGATGGATTTTCATTTACATGGGGAAATACATTTTAAAATATCTGCCAATTGATTGATCAAGAGGACTCTCCACTATTGGATGACCGATATTGTATTTCATTGAAGAACAGCCTTCATGGATGTAACTTTCTCTAACATCTACAGCTGTACTGTCTTAAAGTGTGTGTGTGTGTGTGTGTGTGTGTGTGTGTGTGTGTGTGTGTGTGTGTGTGTGTGTGTGTGTGTGTGTAGTTCCATGCCATGGACACACTGCATTGTCATGGTTACGACCTGTCCAGTGCGTTGAGTGTGCTGGTCCCAGCCGGTGGACCCGTGCTGTGTCGGGACGAGATGGAAGAGTGGAGCGCCTCAGAGGCAGCCATGTTTGAAGAGGCTCTAGAGAAATACGGAAAGGACTTCAACGACATACGACAAGACTTTGTAAGTCGCACACTCAAAAGTTGTGTGCAAGGCAGGTACCGCTGAATAGCCTTACATGCCCGGTCCACTGTGGACAGTAGACAGTGTTGGTGGAAATAGTGCATTCAGAATAACCCTGGTACCCTGCTCATTAATATTCATGAGGGATGTGACACACATGCATCAGTGCTTAATACTATCTCTCTTTCGTTTTCCCTCTTCAGCTACCATGGAAGTCTCTGACCAGTATAATAGAGTATTATTATATGTGGAAGACAACAGACAGATATGTACAGCAGGTAAGTCTTACGCTAACCACTCTTGCTGGTTAGTGTGCCTAGCTGAAAGCTACATCAGTGCGACCACTGCAAAGCTATCATCTGGATGTATTACCTGTTCAGCTTGGAGTCTAACTGCACTCTGTGTTCTGTCTGAGCAGAAGAGACTGAAGGCAGCGGAAGCAGAAAGCAAACTGAAGCAGGTTTACATCCCAACATAGTAAGTTTGTGTGTGCGTGTGCTAGTGCATAATCCTGTCCCTTTACCATCTGTGTCTAATAGAGGATTCAACTTCTAAAATGTGCCTGATTTTCAGCAATAAGCCCAACCCTAACCAGATCTCAGTGACCAATGGGAAGATGGCGACGGTTAATGGGGCGGGGCCTGGAGCCTACCATGCAGCAGGTGGAGGACGGGCCTGTGAGAGCTGCTACTGTAAGTGCCCCGTCCCTCCAACCATTCCTCGTGACAGACGGATCTGCCCTGCTTTTACATCGACTTAAGCGTTCTCTGGGGCTTCGACTGTTGGATGTCAAGAATGTTTTTTGTTTATGGATTGATTGTGTGTGTGCGCGTGTGCGTGTGTGTGTACGTACTTGTGCAGCGATGCAGTCAGCCCAGTGGTACTCATGGGGGCCGCCCAACATGCAGTGTCGCCTGTGTGTGTCATGTTGGATGTACTGGAAGAAGTACGGTGGCCTTAAGATGCCAAGCAGAGCGGAGGGGCCAGAGGAGAAGACCCCACCCAGCCCTGTGCCCAACGTAAGCCCCCCCTTATCTCTGCCACACCTCCCCTTTAACAGCAATGCATTACTTAAGGCTGGTTAGATATAATGGTTATATAAAGGCTGTACATTGCTGCTAATATCGGAATTGCTGGTGAATGCTCATGTAAGTGAACAACAAAAGTAAAATTGTGGAAGGCATAAGGGGTCACCTCAAAGTAAAAAACATCTCAAGCAGGATGGCATTCAGGGCAGAGGACACATAGATCTTTTTGTCATCTTATTCTGTAGTGATCTGCCTCTTTTGCTCGGGGCTTAAAACATTTAGATTTTTTTTCCAGGCATTTGATGTTTTATTGGAATGGAAAGTGGTGAAAGATAGAGGAGCGATTTCTTTTGCTGAAAGAGCAGTAGGTGGGATTGGAACCCACGCTGCAGCAGTACACGTGGGACCGGAGGCAGTGGCTCAGACCGCTTGATCACGCCGGGCCGCTGCTCCGAGCTCTGGGTGGTTAACCAGCTAGCTGCGCCTCTTCATCAACTCCCTGTAGCACCCCCTTGGAAAGAGCGTGCTGTCGACGATGATTAACAGCCACCGTCGGCAGTGACGACATCGCGTGTGTCTGGCAGCCGACAGCAGTACAGCGAACGCACGCCATTGACTATTTCCTGTTTGACCATTAAGAAAACATAATGCGCCTGGTTTTGCCCCCCCCCCCCCCCCCGGCTGCAATGTTGCAAGATAAGACGAATGTGTGGTGCAGTATTCCATTCCATTGAGAGCTATAGCTTTAGATTACCGGTAGACGGGCCAATAGTGCAACACGCTGACTCAGTCTACCTGGTGGCTGTTGGGTCTGGCCCCTCCCCTCTCCCTCTAGCTAGTTCGCTGTGAACGATGCGAGTATTAATGTCCTCTGAAGTGCAGCGACGTATCGGTCTGGTCCTAGAACAGTGGAGACTGCTGCAGAGTCCTGTATGGGTGGGAATACTTGGAGGAGTTCACTGAGAATCTTGTGAAATGCGTGTAGAATCAATGTAATGAGATGTTAGCGGTAATACAGACGCCACGCCTCCATCTGAAGGAGAAGCACCGTAAGAAACGAGCTGTTAATGGCGACAGGAGCATGTGGTACTACAGACAGCTTCTCAGGAAAGCCTGCTAGCCTGCCGATACATAAATGCAATAGATAATACAGAATTATGCCTAAGCTGTCGTATGTGGTCACTGTGACCGTATGTTGCATTTAACATTTTAGAATGTTTTTCTTAATAATTTAATGAGAAGAAAATTGCAATTTAAATGCTAAGAAAATGTCATTGCATATCGCTGTTTGGCAGCGGGCACTATGATACTCCATTCTCAATGATGACCTGGCCAAATGAGACAGGACACCCCCAGAACCAAATTAATTTGATTAAAATGGAAATAAAATAAACAGGGAAATTAACAATCTTCAAATTACAGTATGAACAGTGAGACGCATACAGATTTGATTCTTAGCAGGTGGATTCATCAAAAAAAAATGTGTCAAAAAATTAATGCTGACCAACGGTAGGTCTTAGTTGTGACCAGTTTGAGATATGTCATAGTTCTGGTTACTGTTGGAAAAGCTAATCGTGAGTGAGCTGAGGTCGGGGAGGGTTTGACTAAAAGGGACATGATGACGTGATGAGTGTTGAATGGAGTGCTAATGGTAGTGTGGTAAATTACATCTAATTATTAAATACATTTTTTGTGGCCTGAAAACCATGATGCCATTTTCAAGGATTGGCAAGATGGTCGTTTGCATGAGGGTATACTTGGCAGCATACATGAAGTTGGGCTGTTGCTTGCTTAAACCTAAACACTGTTGTGCATGAAAACAGGAGTTCATCCGTTTCTGAGAAACCGGTACTGATGTGCTTGGCACCAATGATCAAACCGCACTCAAAGTAATCTAGGTCAGTGGTTTACCCAAGTACCCCCTGTGGATCAGCCAAGCCCCCCCACGGGTCCTAGTAGCTTGGGTTGGTACCCACTGTTCTAAAGCTCATCGTGAAGCCTCATGCTGTTTTAACGGCAAAGAGGCAGCTTGACCCAGTACTACTTCATAAACCGAGTGTATGTGAATGAAAGATGAAATTAATGCAGTCATTTAAGTAATCGTCAACAAACGCCTGCTTTCGTGTTTGTGTGCTTGGACATCCATTTACCAGGTTGTTGTCCACAGTGGCTCCATTGAACACAATTGCGTTTTGTTGTTGGCAATTTGAGCGCACCCAGTGGCTGTGGCGAGGTCCTGAGGTCCACTGTGGTGCCATTCATGCTGGGCCCTCATTGGGTTTCAGCGTGATAATGCTTTCCCCGAAGTCGCAAAGAGCTCTTCACAACGGAAGCAGAACATGCCCCAGTTCTTCCATGCCCTGCATACTAACCAAGACATGTCACCTGTTGCGTATGTTTAGGATGCTCTGGATTGACCTGCGTGACAGCGTGTTCAACTTCCTACCAATATCCTGAAAATTCACACAACCCTTAAAGAGGTGTGGGTCAACATTTCCCCGGCCATCGTAAACCGTCTCAATGCCATGTGAAGGAGATGTCACACTACATGAGGAAAAGGAAGTTCAGGCCAGATATTGGCTGGTTTTCTGATTTACGTCGCTACCTTTTTTAAGTTATCTGTGACCAACAGATGCATTTTTGTATTCCCAGTCTTGTAGAATTCATAGATTAGGATGTGATGTTTTCAGTTCAATTGACTGAACTGTAACTCAGTATCAAATCTTTGAAACAGTTGCATGGTGTGTTTATTTTTGTTCAGTGTAGGAGTCATGGAGAATAAACTTGGCAAAGTATTGGGCATCTGGCAGGAGGGAAAATAACCTGAGCACATGTACAAGTTAAGAATGCTTCGGCAGCATGAAAATGATGGATGGTCTCCTGCTCTGTTCTCTTGGTGTGCGTGGCCAGTGGCCTAAAGGCTTCGCCGTTCAGATAATGAATTTGGCAACACAATACAACAGAACAAGCTCATGGGTTTGTGAGAGTTTTTGGAGTGTTTGTGAACTGCGTACATTTGAGCAGATGCAGGACCTCAAGCCCCTCCAGTGAGTGGTGGTGGAGACGTCCCAGGACAACCCTGATCTAGGGCATGGAAAGGGTGCCTGAGGAAGGCAAGCGGTTTTATCAAGGACCCTACACACACCCAAGGACCCTACACACATCCAAGGACCCTTCACACATCCAAGTCTGGTACCAACAAACTATGAGACTGTTTTTTATCTCCAACCGCCAGACTGCTGAACGCTCGAACTGGATTGAGTTATGCAAATACGCATGCATCCGCATACAACCTCTCCACCATAAATTAAATCCAGGAACTTGTTCTGCTTATTCAGTCATACTGAACAATTAGATCAACATTTATCATGTAAACAGAACTCTAAATCAAACAATTATTGGTAGCACTGGTACATTAAAATTCCTGCTTATGAACAATAGGGCACCTAATGCCCTAGAAACAAGGTTTAAAGACATTTGTCTATGGTGAAAGCTAACATGTTGTCGCCTGTCATTAAAAGGACAGTGTGAAATATAGGGTGTAATATTTTTTTGCAAATGTGAAATGTAGAGTCGGTTCTTCTGTAATGGAGAACGGGTATTCACGCCGGCCTTCCCTCTCCCCGTGTAGGAGCCCCGGTCGCGTGGCCACGGCCCCCGCCAGTCCAGTCACATGGTGCCGGTGCGTAACAGCGGCAGCCCCAAGTCCTCCACGAAGACCAAGCAGGCCTTTCTGCTGCAGGCCACCCGCCTCACCAAGTTGGCACGTCACATGTGCCGTGACATCATCAGACTGCGACGCGCAGCGCGGCGCCCCTTTGTGCCCATTAACTGTGGCGCCATAAAGGCAGAGTGTAAGAGCTCCTTCAATTCCTAACTTCTGCCTCATCGCACACATACATGGACACACACACGCACACACACACACACGCACCAACACACACACTCATACACACGTCGCCCCCTCCTTCACCTTGACGCCTCCTTTCACCCCATCCCCCCCGCCTCCCTCCCTCCCTCCCTCTGTCTGTCTTTTTCTCTCTGTTTTTGTTATATTGTATTATTATAATATTATTATTTTGGTTTTGTATTCTCCCCCCTGTTTCCAATAAAGACTGCCTGTCCTCATGACTTGAGTTTCATCATCTTTTCATTCGTCTGTCTGTGTTTTTGTTTTGTTTTAGTCACTGTATCCGGTGAATGACTGAGTCATAACGGACATTAAATATCCATATAAGTAAACACTCTTCTCAGATGTTTGCAGAACAACTCATTTTCTACACATGCATGACATGCGCACAAACGCACACTACATTCCGACCCATTCACAAGCTACTATATTTGACATGCTTCCTATTCTCCAGGTCAGAGTAGATGATGGTTGCAGAAAGTGAGCAAATATTTGTTAAAGTTAGAAGTAGAGGAGGCATATTTTACTAAGAGAAGTTCTATTTTGCACAGCACAATGTTTGTCCCATTGATGAGCCTTTGTTTGGGTGTTTTCTGCAAGTGTTTGGGTGCTTTTTCTGGGTAATTGTGTGTATGAGTGATCACTGATTGAACAGTTTGATTAGATGGAGCTCGATGACAGGGGAGAGAAATGGACACAGGTTGGGGGGGGGTGTGAGACCTGTACTTAGGGTGAGTTCAGGCAGTAGTCTAGGAAGATGTTGTGGATATATCAGCCCTCCATCCTCTGCTTTTCTGAGTTTGAAACTTCATTATTTGCTATTTCTGTGTTGCCATGACAACCCACCCGTGCTCCCATTCCATCCTGTAAGCCAGTCTCACATGCCCATATCAAGATGTTCCTCTGTTCCAGGAACAGAGAGATTCACTTTCACCTTTCATTTCTATTTATCTGTCCCTTCTAATTCATATTGCTCTCTTTTCTTCATGTCTCTCCCTCTTTTTCTCTCTCTCTCTCTGTGAATGTGACATTGGTAACTGTAATAAAGTCACAGCTGAAACCATCCTCTCTGAGTCTTTGTGCTTCATGTGTCTGTGTACCTGTCCATAACTTCACCACACTCACCGATTGGCTGGAGGATTAGAAGGCCCGCCCCTACTACAGCATGGACGTCCTGTGTCTGCCTGCTTCCACCTGGTCACACTCACTGTTCTATAGGCGTGTGTGCATGCTTGTGAGCACGCATGTTTGTGTGTGTGCATTTTATGGGTTGTGTTTATAGTGTGTGTGAGAGAGTGCTCTACTACCTTTCCCCATACCATATCATAAAATAAGACATCTGTTAACAGGTCAGTGTTTCAACTGACTAGTCTGACTGAAGCTACTTACAGGTACACTGATGCACTAGTACAGCTAGTGGATTAGCAGTATCGGTGTGTTATATAGGCAATAAGGCGTGAGGGGGTGTGGTTTACGGCCAATATACCTTAGCTATGAGCATTTTTTTTAAGCACAAAGCATCACAGAGTAATATTTCAGAAACCCCCAAGATGCGTTAATTGGTTTTATAAACTGGTTACAAACGGTTAGCATTAAAAAGCGATGTGATGTCATATCTGTGGTATATGATCTCAAACACCATGGCTATCATCCAATCAGGATTCAAACCACCAGGTTAATAATGTTAGTTTTGGAACAGCTGAATCCTTTATAAGAGATAAAACATGAAAACTAACTAGCATGCCACACAGGCACTGCAAGATGAACCAATGTTCTTACATTTACTCTGTGTTTGAAATTGTTCCATATTCCTGAATGTCACTGATATAGTCCAGCTGCTTTGTCTGCCAGTGGTACTGTGTGGTGATTGGTCAGCTGCTGTGTGGTGATTGGTCTAGATATATTGCGGATGTCGGAGGGGCAAGTCGGGCGACCCCCCAGAATCCGGACGGCCCAGAGGAGCACCCTGACCAGCGTCCTGCAGTTCCTGGGTAACGCACAAAATACCTAAAAGAAATCGAGCAAATACGCCCAACATGTTTGTGCGACAGGCATTGCCCTATGTCAACAACATTAAAATCAGAGTAATATGGGTATCAAACATGTGATGTATTCCAGAGTCCCGCCCCGCGACACACACCCCCCGTTCACACCGAACACTTGGCCTACAAGCCCCTCCCCCTCGCCGCCTCCTCTCTTCTCTCCCTCACGGTCCCCACGGCCTTCTTGGTAAGCGCAGCTTCCACCACCATACCAGAGCCGAGCCGGAGAAACGCCCAGGTACACACGCACGCGCGCACGCACTCACCCACACACATTAACAATCACACACTCCAAAAACTCTATTATGTTGTCTCCTGTGTCCCGTAGAAAACCCAGGCCAGACTACGGGGCCAGTGGTGAGTAACACTCATCTTTTACCCAACACAGGACTTTACACAGGTGGCATTTCCGCCTGACTATGTTGCAGACCTCCAGGATTGCAAATAACCAGGATAAGTGTTTTTCATATCAGGCATAACAACCTGATATGACACCGCTGCCCAGTCGATGATGTTGGCGCATAACAATTCAATGCGACGTATGCAATGTAGTTGGGCTGGAACACCACATGTCATATTCCCCTGCTGAGGCGTCTCTGGCCGTGACAGGCCAGATGCCACATTGCCCACATAGGTATTTGACGGATTTGTTAATCATATCACACGTTATAACAATCTGGTGACCAGTGACACAGTCAGTGTAGTGGCACACACATCGCTGGATAAAGAACGCAACGTCTGAGTGGGGAAACATTACCACTGATTTGAAATATAGACATTTCAGGTAGCCTGCAATATTACGTTACCATATTCATTTTCATTGGATAATTATGAGGTGGTTGTATTTGGTTTTCTGCAATTGTGATTCTGGTGTAATTGGGAGGCGTATAGCCTTAACCTTTAGGTGGCTATTTCGAAATGCCTGAGATAACAAGATTCAAAACATCATGACCTTAAGCAAGGCACTAAACGCTTATTGCTCTTATACATTGCTCTGCATATGCTAAATTACTTAAATGTAATTGTTTGTAATTGGTTCTTCTCAGCACAACGGCCGTAGCAGCGGAGGCGGCGGGACCAGGGGCAGTGGTAGGGGCGGAGTCATGATTAGGAAGCGACGCCCAAACTTGATTGATGCACCCGACGACAGCTTCTTCCTTGTCTCCCAGGAGACCAGGTAGGTGTGGCCTCTGATTGGCAACTGGGCTGATGATGCGCGTGTTGTGTGTGAATGGAGCGTGGTGGCTGATTATGCCGGGGACTGACAGCTGGTTGGGCTGAAGTAGCCGTGTCTTATTAGGTTAATCACCAAGCACAGAAATAGAATACCAGAAATCAGGGCGTAGAAATTTAATTAATAGACGGGTCGCTGCCGAGACTGAAGAGACTGGGTCCAATTGGTCTGAAGGGATTATTTTGCTCTGCACCAGCTTGCTAGGGTTTGGATTGGTGGATAATTACTTGAACATCTATTGGGGATTAAAACTGTGATGTGACCAGGGCTAGGACTGAGGCCACTGTCAAGCTGATGAATGGGACTCCACAGGAAACCAAACAGGCTCACCTCATACAAAATACACAAAGTGTTGTCTGTACACCCCTGTGCCCGAAACCAAAACAATTCTCAGGGTAGACGTGCTGATCCAGGACCAGTCCAATGGCCTCACTGCGATCTCTGGTGCTAAATCCTATATGAGCACTTCTATTCTGAGACTCTTTAGGACTACAGGCCCTGACCCTTGACTTTTCGTGTCTGTTGCATCGTGGGTCGGCGTGTTTCCCTTCCTGTCAGTGACTGGCTGCTTATCTCATTTCAGTGCTGCAGCCGATACACCTGCTTACGGTAAGCCCCCCCATCCCACATACACACACACACAAAAGAACACAAACATGACCTGTGTTACCTGTGGAGTCTGTTTCTCACTTGCAGTGTACAGTCCAAATTGATAATGCACTAACACACACACAGTGTCCATTAACCGTTGCCTCACACCTTCTTCCCTGGACGAAAGGTTAAGTGATTGATTTACAGTTACTGAATCCACGTCCATCCCACTGAGTGTGTATGTGCTTAGGTGTCAGACCTTCATATTATGGCCTGGACATATTAATGGTCTGGACCATGTTCACAAGCCTTCGGTGTTAGGTCTTTAAATGGCAGGCCTATCTATGTAGGTTAATGGTGAGTTAGCCAGCTAGGTACTCCTCTGTGTGTGGTCATGGGCAGCCTAACAGAAGGGAGACAGAGGTGTTGTTTCTACCCTTAGGTGTCCTCTCATACACAGTCCTTTAAAAAAAAAAAATTATATTAGTGTGTGTGCCAGAAGCCTTCCTTCCTTTTCCCAGAATCGCAGCTGGAATATGCTAATACATTTGATCTAATTGGAAGATTCTAACTAGAAATGATGGAGATGCTTTGTGCTTTATTAGAAACCAATTAGAGTTTAATGTCAGCCTGGGGGGGGTGTGCTCAATTAAGTGTGTGTGTGTAAGATTAAACGTGCAATGTTTCTAAGCAGGTAGCGATTAGTCTCTCTAGAGCCAGAAGACAGATTGACTACCACATTAATAATGTTAACATGTAGCCATACAGATAATGTTATTGTTGTGAATATTGTAATAGCTGCTAATGTAAAATCTTCAAATTTTTTATTTAAAACATGCTGACAATGTAATCAAATGTCTATATTGTAATGCATATTGTGAACAAATAAATTAATACATTTTTGGTGCATAATTTAATGATGCAATGATTATTTAAAAAATCATTAGTGTAATAATGTAAATCAATTATGTAATAACAACTAGTCCCAACTCAAATTATTTGAATCTCATAATAGATATATTAGAAAATAAAATTGTATCCACTTTACTATGTAAGGATCATTAAGGATCAATAAATATTACATTATGCACAAAACCGTTATCATATCATTACTTCTATTATTGTTTGCGCCCCTGAATAATCCCCATCTGATGCAATGCTTGTAGCTTGGTTGATGGAGTTTATGGAGGATACTTTGAATGTATTTCACAAGTAGATGGCATGACAGCAAAAGTTTGCATTACCAGCCTAATTACTAAAGACCACTGACAGGCTTTCATTTTTTTTAGCTCTCTGTGTTTCTTAGAGGATCATGATTCATAAGTAACGCTCCAATTCAAGCACTACTTTGGAATTACAAAGTAGATTTTCTGTTTGTTGAATGACCCCTTGACTTTTTATTATAACATTTTTTCTAAAAACAATCCTTACTCTTAGATTTTGGTATTCAGAATGTCTGAGACCTGAAAAGGGCTTTTTATGATGCATTACAGTTTTTTCGACAAGGTTTACAGTACTAGGTGTTGACTCAGTTTGCTGCTTTTTGCATGCCTGCCAAGCATTTACTGGTTCCTGTTACTTTTCAACAAAAAAATAATCTATAAAACCAAACTGTTAATCAAGTTTGTTTGGCTTATTCAAAGCTTGTGATTTGTTGGGAGACTTGTCTGTATGGCAACCTCCCCAGAAGTTTTCTCCCCTTTCAAAGTTACAGAGATATCCCTCATGTTTCCCACACCTAAGGCTGTTGCACCAGGTCTGGGATTTTCAGCACTATGAGAATATATTAAGGAAAAGGTACCAGAGCCTGTGTGCCATGCAGCCCACACTCATACATTTTCCATGACTCTGTGACTGGTCCAGCCTCACTAGATGGGGTGATCAATATTACTGATTATATCACGCAGAGAAACTCTATTAAGATCATTACACTCTCTAATATACACTCAGGCAACCTCTCTCTCCCTCTCTCTTTAGTTGATGCAGTAAAACAGGCGAAGCAACACAAAAGGCACGTACACACTTGCCCAGTGTCTTTATTAGCCTGCACTAATTCAGTCCCAGCGTGTGTTGTACTGGAGGTAATTGATGTGTTTTCTGTTCAGATAAATGATAAACAACCCGAGAGAAACTGAGAGATAGGGAGAGCAAGAGGGAGGGAGAGAACTAACAATCTTGTTGTAGTTATAGTCTCTATTTGCAATAACAGCCCTTTACTTTTTACTTTAATTTTTTTATTAATAATAAGAGGTTAATAAGAGGTATTTGAAAGCTAAATGTGTTCTAATGATCATCTGAGTTCCCTTCTGAGTCATATCCTGTGTGGCCGTGTTCTGTCCACTCTGATGTCATGTCCTGTCTCTCTAGGAGGGCCAGGCGACTGCTCTCGCGATCCCAGCTGAGGCGTGCCTGTCGACAGCCCTGTGAGCAGATCACCCTGCGCAGGGCTTCCCAGGCACCACAGCAGGGGCTTCTCCTTGCCCCTCCGCACCCCCACCCCAGCCTCCGGATGAGGGGACCCATCGTCATCCATGACTGACCACTGACCTCTGACCCTATAATTCTCCCATGCCTGTCACCTGCCTATGCTCAGCTCCTCCTGCAAGACCCCCACCCGGGCCCTTCCTCCACATCGCCCCACTTAACAAAACAACTATGAACTCTTCTACGGAATCTGACCCTCCACCTCTGCAGGATGTGATGTTAACATGGGACACGCGGAAAGTAGTTCCCACCTGTACAGAGCCAACTCTAATGGGACAGAAACCTGTGTGTATGAGAATGTATGTGTGTTTAAGTGCAAGTGTAAAAGAATGTATGTGTGTGTTAATGGAAGTGCGTGAAATTGATGATGTTTTTTTTTCTTCTGTACCTGCTACATGTCTGTGAGTGGTGGTGATATAGTGAGTCAGAGAGATCTAACCTGATATCAACTTAACTTATGAGTTAAATTGGATTTAATGGAATGGTTTAATCACCAACAAGATAACTTAAAGATAACTGCATCATTCTGTAGCCTACAGCTCCATGTCACTGCTAGCCTCTGAGTCGACAACATGATGTAGAAATACGCTCCTCTACGTCAGAGCCATTGTACATTACTAGACCCATTACACTACTGTACAGTCTAGCCATTCTATTTCTATGCTCTACCAAGCCCTGTTCTAGGCAGAACACCTCCTCTTTGCTCAACAGAACCTGGGACTGTCACTGCAGCTCTAATCTGATTTGGCACCCTATATGTAGTAGTACACTACTTTTGGCCAGAGCCGCCCAGTGCACTTGGGTCTTTTTAGGACGTCTCCTGCAGTAGCATGCCTCTGAGGTAAAATCTCCTGATCAGCTGATCAGTGATTTCTCCACTATGTTTATGTTGGTGTTCCTGTTTGTCACGTGTTAAAATATGAAATATGCTGATGATTAAATACACAACACATTGCAGATTTTCCTTTCCTCGCCTCTTAATATTTCAGTTATTCCATGTCTTGTTGTGTCCTTTCCTTGAGAAGGCGTGAAGCTTAAATTTATTCAAATCTCATTTTCTTAGGTGCGTGTGTGTGTGTGTGTGTGTGTATGTCTGTGACTGTTTGTTATGAAGAGAACTGAGTTTTTATGGTTAGGTATTTGTTATCTAAATGACGTTGTAAATATCATGGAAACACAGTGCTCAGGAATAATAAACACATCCACTGAAGAGTGAACACAGCACACCAATAACACTATGATGTTTACTGCATCTGATGTGTGTGTCTGTGCATGTGTGTGTGTATATGTGTACATGTGGAAATAGAGAGGGATAAGGGAAAAGGGGTTGTTTTGGAGGAGAAAACGTTTTGTATGATAATGGGGTACAGTATATTATAAGGCATGTTTCTTATGTTTGGGTTTCTTTGGTGAGACCTTAACATCAAACAAATACCCCTCCTTCTCAGAGCTGGCACCAGACAATGTTCAGCTGGGAGGCATTTCTCCCAAGGGGGTCATTCACTTTATGCTCTATTTACTATATGAAATATATTCCTATTGGACCAACAGTTTTCTGTGCCAACGCACCACATTACCAGCAGGCACAGCAGAATCTGATTAAATTACTTTTGTAAAACAATTACAAACTTAACATCATGGTATGTACTTTCAACATTTTAGATTTTAAATTATTAGTTTACAATTACAAGTGTGCTATTTTAGCTACTAACACCAACCAGTGACCTAGCTCCGGCCTAGCAAGCTAACTACACCCACCAATGTAATGTATGTATAATGTACGGGAATCATTCTGGTCCTGTTTATCTAGTCGAAATGTGGATGAAGATTTCAGGTGTAGAACCAATGTAGTTATGTGCCGTGGTTGTGTAGCCTGTCAGAAGAGAGGTTAGCTGAAACACTCCAAATCAATGTGAATACTGTTGTTAATTTACTGTTAAAACACTTCTTTAGGTTTAATAGAATATGAAAGGCATTATAGAACGCCAACTACTGTCAAAATCAAATGGTTAAATTAGTTTATAGTATTATATTGAATAATAAGAGTGTATGGAGAATATGTAGAGTTTTTGTATTCATTTAATTTTTGTATTTATTTCTAAAACTCAGTAGAAACCATTTTATTTTGACAGATTCAAAACAGAAGGCAGAAAGAGAGAGACAGAAAAAATCCTGACTACTAGGTAGTAAGATCAAACATTTTATTAGAATTTAATTTAAATTCTACCCCAAGTAAACAAAATATTTAGGGATGAAAATTCCCTCAAAAAGCAACCAGCCTGCTCAATATTATATAATGACAAATAGTTCAAGCAAATAATTTGTTAATTTTTTAAACAAGAAACATCCAAAAACTAGAAATAAGAATATTTTATCAGGATAACCAAAGATAGAGGAAATTGTTAATTGTTTAATTAGGTGCGAATTTACATGCATTTACTTAGTGTAGTTACGAGTGGCGTGGGTGTGGAATAAAAATCTTAAAGGTTTATTTGGTCACATAATTTGTCTGAAATCTATTTCCAGTTGAAAAATACCAGCTTGCCAACAAATCATTTGTTTTGTAGAGAAAATAAATAAAATAAACAGAGAGCAGTGCATCCTCCTCCCCAAACAACCTGCTGAATCTTATTTTTATTGGGATGGTGATTGGGATGGTCACATCTTTAAAACAGAGTGTGTTTGGACGTGCTTAGCAATTTCAATGTCATGTGCTAAGAGTGCACCATTAAAACTAAGAAAATCCTAGAAAAGACCATTCAGTACTTTGTAGAAGCACCTTTGACAGTAATTACAGCTTCTTGGGTATGCCTCTACTAGCTTTTATGCTCCTGAAGTAGCTCTCCCAGTCTGTGGGCTTGCAACTCCAAAATACACCCCATTGACAACAACATTATTCTACCATAAAGGGTAATTGGGGTGATCTTGTTCGTCGGTCCTTGATTTTATCTGTAATATTAATCCATGAATTAAAATAATCATTATTAATTTAAAAACTTCCACGGAAGAAGCTCTGAGGTTCACAGAATTACGGTACATAATCTGTTTCAATTCCCATGGGGACCAATATAATGTATGCACTTACTACTGTAGGTCACTCAGAATAAGAGTTCTTGTAAATGACATTAATGTAAAAAGCAGAGAAAAGAACACATTGCTGCACAATATGGCCTTTGAACAGGCATTTCATTATTGCATCTGGAAGGCTATTTGACTAGATGTTTTGTGCTGTGTTTTATTTTGGTTTGGACCAAAGGAATAGTAGCTGCTGCCTAGGCAGGAGCTAACAGTGTTCTTAATAAATACAACAAAAACAAATAAATATTTCTATCAATATTGATGATATAAATAACTGAGCCTACTCCCACACCCCATAACGCCAGCTCTGCACCTCCCTTTTCCTCTCCCTCACTACTGGATATATGTGCTGTCTCAAAGTATGATTTCTCACATTCTGCCTCTCAGCCTTCAACGGCATAATTAATTACTGTTCCAGTCTCATAATCCCAAATAAAGGAATTCCATCATGACGGCTAGTGAGTGCTACGCTGTACAATAGATCATAGAAAACGAGCCTTGAATCCCCATTTTCACAGAGGCATTTCAATAAGAAAACCACAGACACATGGGGGAAATAGCATTGTCAGCACACTGATACAGTGACTAGAGTACACAGTCACAGCATGGTTACTGTGGTTTTCTGGATGCTGCAGTGGTGGAGTGATGAGATGAATTACTAAACATTGGTGAAGCTACATAGGGTATTGTCCTGGTTTCCCCGATACACAAGACCTTTCTGGCCAACTACACAACACAGCAATACATATATATTATACAGCAATACATACGGTATCTCACAAAAGTGAGTACACCCCTCACATTTTTGCAAATATTTGGTTATAACTTTTCATGTGACAACACTGAAGAAATGACACTTTGCTACAATGTAAAGTAGTGAGTGTACAGCTTGTATAACAGTGTACATTTGCTGTCCCCTCAAAATAACTCAACACACAGCCATTAATGTCCAAACCACTGGCAACAAAAGTGAGTACACCCTTAAGTGAAAATGTCCAAATTGGGCCCAATTAGCCATTTTCCCTCCCATGTGTCATGTGACTCGTTAGTGTTACAAAGTCTCTGGTGTGAATGGGGAGCAGGTGTGTTAAATTTGGTGTTATCGCTCTCACACTCCCTCATAATGGTCACTGGAAGTTCAACATGGCACCTCATGGCATAGAACTCTCTGAAGATCTGAAAAAAAGAATTGTTGCTCTACATAAAGATGGCCTAGGCTATAAGAAGTTTGCTAAGACCCTGAAACTGAGCTGCAGCACGGTGGCCAAGACCATACAGCGGTTTAACAGGACAGGTTCCACTCAGAACAGGCCTCGCCATGGCCGACCAAAGAAGTTGAGTGCACGTGCTCAGCGACATATCCAGAGGTTGTATTTGGGAAATAGATGTATGAGTGCTGCCAGCATTGCTGCAGAGGTTGAAGGGGTGGGGGGGTCAGCCTGTCAGTGCTCAGACCATACGCCGCACACTGCATCAAATTGGTCTGCATGGCTGTCGTCCCAGAAGGAAGCCTCTTCTAAAGATGATGCACAAGAAAGCCCGCAAACAGTTTGCTGAAGACAAGCAGACTAAGGACAT
The DNA here is from genome assembly GCA_016801175.1 of Esox masquinongy. Lineage (NCBI taxonomy): Eukaryota > Metazoa > Chordata > Actinopteri > Esociformes > Esocidae > Esox > Esox masquinongy. Next base: position 31,567 of record JACXGI010004111.1, read on the forward strand.
GCATTACTGGAACCATGTCCTGTGATCTGATGAGAACAAGATGAACGTATTTGGTTCAGATGGTGTCAAGCGTGTGTGGCGGCAACCAGGTGAGGAGTACAAAGACAAGTGTGTCTTGCCTACAGTCAAGCATGGTGGTGGGATTGTCATGATCTGGGGTTGCATGAGTGCTGCCGACACTGGGGAGCTACAGTTCATTGAGGGAACCA